>WTSP01017990.1:0-21299 GCA_025331215.1 Actenoides lindsayi | reverse complement strand
TAACCTTCTGTGATTCTGTGAAAGGCTTAGAGATTGTGTCTGTTTTCCAAGTGCCTTGTCAATACCCCACTCCCTAGACAGGGATCCCAGCTGCTTGGCCTCCTTCCCCTCTAATTTCAATCTATCAGCCTTTCTATCGCAGCATCAGAGCAGCTAGGTGATGATCAGCTTGCCTATGTCATGGCTGAAATCCTTTCACACATCTTGCAGCTCACTCATGAATGGGGATCAGGTGATCTCTTCCTCCGGTTCTTGTGATGATCCTGGCTCATCATCATCATCCCTCACTACACAAACTGATTTTTTTGTGTATTCCTTTTTCTGGATAGGGTTGACTGACACCAGGACAGGTTGGTTCTCTGGCTCAGTTGCAGCACCTGCCAGTCACTTTTTAGATCCTGAGACCTTCTCTTCCCCTTGAGGGCACTGAATGGTGCTGAAAAGAACTCGGTATGTGCTGGGAAGGCCCCAACACATTGTGGTGATTTGTGTCTCCTGGGAATTTACCAGACTGACAGCAGACCTTTTCTAAATGCTGTACTAGTTTATCAGGATTCTGCACTTGTCCAGGGGGGAAATTCCAAAACACTGGAGGTGACCACTGCTCTTGGCACTTGCCCACACTCTCCCACATACCCTGCCACTTAAAACTATCCAGCCTCAGGGCAGACCTCTGGGTAGTATTCTAAGAGAACTTTAAACAAGACTTACCAAACATCAAAATATTCATCACTGACAGCATGCTGGCCTGGGCATTCCACAGATACTCAAAATTCTCAAAAGCTGAGGTCTCCTCCCCTGTCTCACCCATAGACCAGCTGGGATCACTAGCAAATGCCATGGTTGCATACATGTACCAGCCCAAGCTCATACCCAGTGACACAATCAGGTCATAAGTTGCTAATATCCAGGATAACAGCAGGAGACTCTTGACCAATTTCCCAGAGGTGATAAACACCACTACTGGGAACACACAGACCACATGAGGGTTTACACACCACCTCCATGAAAACAGCGGGGCCGTCAGTGTGAACATGCACTGTTTATCTACTATACAACAAAGAAATGTGTATAGCAAAATGGGTTTAAAACTCTTTAGTCAGATTTTTCTCCTTATCTTGACCCCTCATGCCCAATGTTGGGCACCAAAACAGCTGTGGAGGTTTAGAGCTGAGCACACGTGACCGCTTGCGCCCCACTCCCCTCTAGCCACCCCGCCCCCCTAACAGGATGGAGGAGAGGCAGAAAAATGCAAAAAACCCTGTGAGTTTAAGTAAGGAGAGTTTAGTAGAACACAGCAACAGGGGAGACAGCAAACAACAGCAACAAATAAGAGTAATGAAATAATAAAGAGGAACTCATGCATCTCAGAAGGCCAACCGTATCCTAGGATGCATCAAGAGAAGTGTGGGCAGCAGATCAGGAGAGGTGATTCTCCCCCTTTACTCTGCTTTTGTGAGACCCCACCTTGAATACTGTGTCCAATTCTAGTGTTCCCACCATAAGAGGGACATAGATCTGTTGGAACAAGTCCAGAGGAGGGCCACAAAGATGATACAGGGGCTGGGGCACCTCTGCTACGAGGATAGGCTGAAGGAGCTGGGATTGTTCAGCCTGGAGAAGAGAAGACGCTGGGGGGGACCTTAAAACTGCTTTCCAATACCTGACGGGAGCCTACAGGAAGGCTGGAGAGGGACAAGACTGTTCAGCAATAAGAAAAGGAGAAATGGTTTTAAACTGAGGGAAGACAGGTTTAGATTGGGTCTTAGGAAAAACTTCTTCAGTACAAGGGTGGTGAGACTCTTTAATAGATTGCCCAGAGGGGTTATGGATGCCCTCTCCCTGGAGGTGTTCAGGGCCAGGTTAGATAAGGCCTTGAAGCAACCTAGTCTAGTTGAGAGGCATTCCTGCCCATGGCAGGGCGGTTGGATTGCATGATCTCTAGGGTCCCTTCCAGCCTAAGCCCTTCAATGATGATATGAAGGCCTAAGACTCTGAACCAGCTTTTCAACAACAAATGCAGAGCCAAGAGATCTTCCCAGTTTTAAGTGAAAAGCTGATGACACAAAATGAGTACAGCCTGATTGCCCACAATAACAAGGGCACAAATCCCCTTACAAGGGCTTTCCCATCCAAAGATCACTACCTATTTCAGCAGGCCTTGCAATCGCCTCTCAGAAGGTGTGTATTTAATAGCTTAAATCCACCCAAACCCCACTGTTAAAGCCAACACCCACACTAAGACCATTTGAAATTACTCTCAAAGTATTAAATATAAAAAAATGCAGTGTCTCATTTGAGTGTTACCGGCCCCATACAGAGCTAATGGCAGCATCACATGTTTTTTATTATTAAAGGCAGCAGAGAACTGCATTTATTGAAAGTCTTGATCATGCACAAGATACCTACCATAAACTACATTCACAAAGTTTAAAGAATATGAAATACTTAGCTATTTATGTAATTCTAGACAGAGGCTAAAAAACAAGACATGGGGGTAGAAAGATGTTTATTTTGAATGTTATTATCTCTTTCTTTTTTTCCTTTTGCAAAGTGTATAAACAAAGTAATATCCATGAAAGAAAGTTATTTTGAAACAAAACATGAAACACTAAGGTCAAGCAGACCTCCCCAAAAACAAAGAAAAGGAAGAAATTGGTCATTTCACAGAGCACAAGCAAAACAGCCTCAGGAAATACATATGAAAGTTTTTTTTAAATTTTTTTTTTAAATACATAAACTCTGCTATAACCTTCACCGATCTCTCCAGCAGTGAAGCTAAGAGACAACGCCTCTCTGGAACATAAACATTTCTGAAATCTCCTTCTGTTCTCAAAACATTCTATTCTGCTGTTTTATTAGCAATGAACATTTTAATTGGCATTGGCCATTTGCTCACTACCAGAATAAACATAATGATAAACGTGCAAGGTGAGAAGTTAAAGGAGAGCCAACAAGGCAGTGTGATGTAGGATGCTCATTTCTACTCCTTGGAAGACAGGTGAATGTGTAACTACTAATCCCCACATGCCTCACTTCAAATCTGTGGGGGAACTCTTATTATTTTCCAGAGAACAACTATCACCAGCTGAGTTCACAGCCCTCTTAACCCTTCAGTGTAATATGGTAAGGCTAATTTTAAAACTTCCAAGGGGGTATAAATGCTTCCAAAGCAGTACTACTATAAACCCTCAAACAAGACATAAAGTTGTCAGCTTAAGTTTGTCAAAATTTAAGAAGCAACAAATTTGCAGGTTTAGGAAGGCAAATTACTTCTGGGCTACATTGGCTCAAATAACTGAAAAGACACAGAAGTTACACATTTTAACAACCGTTTCAATTCTGCAGCAACTGAAAATGCATATTCCTCCTAGTAGACACTAGTTTTCAAGACATAGAATCATAGAATTGTCAGGGTTGGAAGGGACCTTAAAGATCATCTAGTTCCAACCCTTCTGCCATCCACATATATGAGAGAGGGCAATCATGCTGGGCATAATTAGCAATTGCCCCATGAGCTTTCTCACTAGTTATGAAGAAATTAATTCCAAGAAGAATCTGACAGTACCGTAAATGTCAGTGACTGTACAATGTGCCAACTCAAAATCATGGTTCTGTTGAGTTTGAAGCTGTTAAGTTCCAGAGTCCCTAAATACCAGCTTTCTCCTGTAAAAGTAGCTTTCTGAAGTACTTATATGGCATATCTTTTAATGTGATTTTTCCAATGAAGGCTGACATTTAGAACACAACCAAGTTTTCTTACATAATTGCTTTTTTATGATATTCCAGCAATTGAACATTGACTTGAAATCTCTGCCAGGGCAATGCTGGTTGGTTTAAAATTCTGAAATTTTTAATTAATAATTTGAAAGCACACAGATGATATGTAGCTACTTTACTCCCCAATATCCTTTACAGTATCAAAAGATCTCTCAAATAAAGTAAGAAAATTACACATATATACAATCTGTCTTTCATATTCATACACATAATATATCCCAGCTCCATGCAGGTCATCCCCCGACATTTTGGCTCTCTAGAAGGAGTTAAGTATCTGAAACAGCACCTTTTCTTGTTCATTTATTAGTACTGTTTTTAAAGGACCATTCACAGAATGAAGGCTAAGAAAAATGCAAATTCTCCACTCCACACTCAACTAACAAAGCATCCAACCAGTTCCCACTGAGCTCCAGTTCGTTTTGTGTCCACATGTAAGTGATTAAGAGTACATTGTTTGAAACTTAATTCCACATCTGTTCTTCTGTGGGATTTGGAAAACAGATGAATTTTTCTGACAATTGTTTGCAGAGCAGATAATCACAATCATGTGTAATAGTATCCTGAAGTGCAAGGGGAAAACACTACGAGTCTAAGAAGCCTTTTTAGCTGAATGTTTTTGTTTCTTTTCTAAGTAAGATAAAACAATAAGATTTTTTCAGATGGAAATCATTAATAAATGCTTGAGAAGTCATCCATTATAGCTAAAAAAGCAAAGCAAAACCCAGCTTTTTTTCCTAAAGGTCATCATTTCATGTCCCAGTAGTTTACCTAGAGAGCCAAAATCCATTTTATGGACTGTCAGGTAACTTTTAAAAATTATGCAGAGGTGGGAAAATCCTAGAATCACAGCATCATAGAATACATTGGGTTGGAAGGGACCTTTAAAGGTCATCTAGTCCACCCCACCTGCAGTAAGCAGGGACATCTTTACCTAGATCAGGTTGCTCAGAGCCCTGCCCAACCTGACCTGGAATGTCCCCAGGGATTGGGCCTCCACCACCTCCCCAGACAATCTGTTCCAGTGTTCCACCAACCTCACAGTGGAGAGGGTGCCCAAGCTAAATCTACCCTTCTCTAGTTTAAAACCATTGCCCCCTGTCCTATTGCAACATGCCCTTGTAAACAGCCCCTCCCCAGCTTTCTTGTAGGTCCCCCTCAGGTACTGGAAGGCCACTATAAGGTCTCCCCAGAGCCTTCCTTCTCCAGGCTGAACAATCCCAACTGTCTCAGCCTGTCTTCACAGGAGAGGTGCTCCAGTCATCTGATCATTTTTGTGGCCCTCTGGACCTGCTCCATCAGGTCCATGTCTTTCTTATGTTGAGGGCTCCAGAGATCCCACAGAACTACAACATAGGAAATAATTATTTCATCATGGAGCTCTACAGTTGTGAGAGAACGTTACAGGCTATTACAATATGAGAGTCAGCATCTTTTGAACAGATCACATATTTAAGTGATAAGGATGTATTTTCTTTTGATCTCTGTAAAACACTGATAGGCACAGAAAGGAAGAATGGGTAACAACTCTTCACTATATTTGCGATTGCAAGTGCTGACAGCAGCAAAGCATACTGAGGAACATAAGGTTCAAGAATGCACCTTTCCCATGCAAGATGCAGTTATGCTGAAGAAATCTACCAGTTTGCTGTGGATGCTACATTCTACATTTGCTCAAGAAATAATGGGACAAATTAACAAAGAAAAGATTCACTGACAGCCATTAAAAGCAACATCTGCTTCCTTTGACACAGTAAGTCCTCAAGATGCAGAGCAGTGGAGACTGTGCAAGCAGCAGTGTAAGTCTGATTTGTACTTTAGGCTACTGGCTCTTATCAGATACTGTTTTAAATGAACCTGTGATTAACTATTTTATTTATGGCCTTACAACATTACCTTGAACCACTGTTTGAACTATACATATAAGAGTGACATTATCTACAGTGATTGAGAAAGAAACACAAAGGGAAGACTCAGCATAGATGAGAGTCTTAAAAATTATTTTGTTTTACTTAATTCTGAGTTTAAAGCAATAATTTGTCATTTAATTTGTCATCACAAGTCAAAGAAAGGCCAAAATTTCCCGTCAGTCACACCAAAACGATGACTTCATGGAAACCAGATACTGCTGCCAGCTCCTACAATATTACTGTGAACTCCCTAATACTACATTTTTTCTTAAAACTGTGGATGCCTGAGATAAGCAATTACTTCACATTGTAACAAGTGTTTTCAAACTTTTCTCCATACTCATTAGGACTAGAAACATGGATGACAGACTTGATTTATAAAATAGTAAGTGTCATGATTTTTGGTTCTGTTCCCCCCACCCACAATGGTACTGGCAACAGTGGAAACCAGGTAACCAGGTTAAACCTGGGCAGTCCCATATGTGTCCAGTGCTGAAACACTGCATCACCTGATACACTGGATCACCGTGGATGAAACAGATGAAGAACATGAATGAGAACCAGAGAGACATCTTAGTGTGAAAAAGGAGAAAAAGGTGCAGAATATATCAAGTTCATATAACAGAATGCTTGTAACTTACATAAAAAGAAAATACACAGATAAGGGGGAAAAAAAATCTGCTTTCTACATCAAAGGACACTGTTGGGTTCTAAAAGTATTCTGCTCAGCAAAATTGCTGACTGACATTACTTTGTTAGGACTTCCACTTAAATTCATAGGATAAGCAATTCTGTAAGTCAGAAGGCACAAAGAGGACCTACTGCATATGATAATTACATATTTTCAATTTCATTATGTAACGTAAAGAGTATCACAAAGGGAAGATATATAAGCAAAGCATGTGATCAGACAGTGTTGTGCTTTGGAAGAAATGTCTATCACATCTGAATTAAAGCCACTGAAACA
Source organism: Actenoides lindsayi (assembly GCA_025331215.1). NCBI lineage: Eukaryota > Metazoa > Chordata > Aves > Coraciiformes > Alcedinidae > Actenoides > Actenoides lindsayi. Next base: position 14,645 of record WTSP01017990.1, on the reverse strand, counting down.
TTAAAAGGATAAGCAATATTGCTTGGCTAAGTATTAATCCAATAAATATCCTCATTTATACATAAAAATTAGGCAGGTTATGCAGACATCATTACCATACCCATCAACAAGCTGTGAAAAATAATAACTTTAGTTTTATTCTTTCATTTAAAATGATTTAATGCAAAGAATCTCTGAAGGTTTCCTGTGGGCAAGTTGTTAACTGCAGAGAAAGACCACGTGAATGAACAAGATTCCCCCCTGTACACCCAAACCTGCTGCACCAGGACAGCACCAAAGTTGAGTGTCCATGCTGCCGAGTTATATGCCAATTCCATGTGAGTCCACCTACTTCAAATGTTGGGAAATGTCCCAAGGAAAAGTATTGACTCTTCTTCCATATGCTATGGACACTGAAAGAGAGATAGTTCTAATATTTTTTAGCTTTTTGAGCTCTGCAAATACCATTTCCTAAAATACTATAGCATATAAATATATATACACATATATAACATATTAAAATAAGAAAAAAAGCAACATCTCCATAAGTATACCCCAAAAGACTACAAACATAAATACTGTAAAGATTCCTATAGGGTTTTTTTTATTGCTAGTGTGACCAAAAGGCTAAATGAAATTCAATATACATGGGAGTCCCATGGGTCTCCTCCACTTTGTCCTTCTGTAATTGCACTAAATGCTTGTCTGGAGTCTCTCTCTCAAGGCATCTGGAGTTGACACTTCTCCTATTTATCCAGCTAAAGAAAGATCCCCTGCTCCTTCCCTGCCAATGCCAGTAAGAATTTAATGTATCAGCAGGGACTCAAAGCTTGAAACTCAATCCAGTATTTTCATAAAACAATTCACAGACTTGCACCGAATTTTTTTTTACTTAAGAGCAAAAGGTTTCCATACAGCAATCTGGGGCTAGATTAATCCACTCATGTTTCCAGCAGTAAGGGGAGGGAGGGAGGTGAGGAGGGAGGAAGAGCAACGTAACATGCAGACACCAAACTGATCTTAACATACTGAGACAGAAAAGAAATCCCGACTAGAGTCCCTTCATACTTTCTTGAAATACCACAGCATCTATTTTAACACCTCCTGTGAAATAAGGAGGGATGAACACCAAACAACAGATAGAAAATTAAGGAAATAAAATGGTTACCAAGAAACAAAATTGGGGTTTTTTTTACGTTACAGGAGGGAGGACAGTGGCTTGGAATTTAATCTTACTCTATACCAATACCTGGGATAATGAGGGGGAAAAAATGAAAGAAAATCAGAGGATGATTTGGATCAAAGGAGCATTCATGGGCAAAGCTGAACTGATCCCCCTTTTTGTAACTTAACAAGAAGACAGATACTTAACACAGAAGGAAATCCTATTATACCACCTATACTGAGGAATTTGTCAAATGTTCAACACCACTTACATTTTTATTATACCATCCAGTAAAATCAGCATCAGTAAGGCTAGTTATTCTAAGTTTGTCTTTTTGAGAATGGACTGTTCTGTTCTTGCTACTACTCTGACTTCTTAAAATTGCTTGCTTGTGCAAAATGGCATCCTCTGTTTCTTTGAAACTCAAAATGTCCTCCATTAACACTTAAGCCAAGCATTCAAGTGTGAAAAACATTAATTTTATTTAAATTTAAAAGCCTCATCTCAGTCTTTCTGAAACAGATCAGAAGTTTATAGTGGGTTTTCTTCCAGTTATGTGACTATTCAAAGCAAGAGAAAAACCTATCTCTCAAAGATGAAAGGAAGCAACAGAAGAGTAAAACCCAAGAAGGCTAAATACAGGCATTTATTTTACTTTTCTAGTGCTTTTTTAATACAGAAATCAGACAGAACTGCTACTCTTCTATATGGGGTCTTAAATAATATAATCTTAAATAATCTTAGACATCCTTTTAACTCCCACGGCACCCACTGTTAAGATCCTAAATTTTTTTTTCATGTTCTGCATTCTGAATGAGGGTCAAAAACATAGAGTTGGGATTTATAAATATCAGTCTTCAATTAATCAGAAATATCTGATGTAAGCAGGAAACAGGTTATAGAGAGTAATCCAGAAGCACAGCAGAAAATAAAGTCATCATGCAACAAAGGCCTTGGCTTTCATAAAATCATGCATTGAGACTGGATATCAGGAACATGACCTGCATGTAACAGGAAGACAGTTTCCACTATCAGAAGCAGAAAGTCTGTATCTTCACAAGTCATAGGCAGGACTGATTATGTCACAATCACCAAATGCCCAGCAAGGATAGCAATAAAGTATCTGCAACTTTTTCCAGTTTTCTGAGGACAAAGTTCATCCAGCAAAGGCCATTCAGAATTACGCATCCAGATACAGTGTTCCAGTTTCCATACACAGCAAGCCATCTCGAGAAAATGCTACTTAAAATTCAGTCAGTTAACAGTACCTATCCTTTCTTTGTTTTCTGAATACTGTATGTCCTTGTTAAAAATACTTCACATGCTAACTGTGGTTTTTTTTTTTTACATTTATTTAAAACCAGAGTTGAACGTTAGGTTGCAAAAAGTAGGTTCTTCATTCAAATAATTATTTATGACTTTCCGATTTATCATAGCATTACAGTCAGAAATCTTAGTAGTAAATGTCTTCTAGTTCATTTAAAGCTTTAACGTCTCTAATCTTATTAACTACCCTGATACTCCAGGTCTGCCTTTTTTGGTCAAAGACTACTCCAGCACCAGGGTCTTACTGGTTGAAAGGCAAAGTCCTGGTTATTGAGAACGTTTTTGTTTTGTTTAATGCCAGCTGGCATTCAAAGAACTGAATGTCAAGACAAGAAACTGCTGAAGAGTGAAAAAAAAGAACAGCCCAATAGGAACTGTTGGAAGATGAAGGAAAAGGCTATCCTCTATAATCACAGAACAGTACATTTAATCAGGAAGCTATTCTGGATCTTCACACCTGGACAGCGATCCTTTCCTTCCTATGAAAAACCTCCAGTTCTTCAGGACTCTTGTCTTAGCCTGCTAGGGATGTGACTTAATTTTTCTGTCTGTAAGGAAGGACAATCTTGTTCAGAAGATGTTTTAAACGCTAACTTTGAACTACTGTTTTTCAATTTGTGGCACAGATGACCTGAAGTGGAAGTGTCCTGAGTTAATATTTAGACAAATTATTAAAAAACTAAAATGGGAAGGAAAAAAAACTTAACAGTGGAGATGGGAGAAAATGATTTAATTTCTCTTTAATTCCCCATTTTTTGAATGTCTGTATAAAACAAATTGAATGCTTTTATCTAGATTGTAAAGCAAAAGTCTTTTGTTATACAACTCAGCACAAGATGGTAATTATACCTAATGCTTTCAGCAGAAAAACAAAACTTTTGAGATTTGTGCAGGAAAGCTATGAGACCAACCATGAGGCCAAATTACATTTTTAATATTCCTACAAAATGAAATCAAAGCAAACAAAGAAAAAAGCTTTCTTGGCAACTTCCTATGCCATATTTATGCAGCAATCAAGTATCACTTTAAAGCCATCATCAGCATAAATAATAAACAGTAGGAACTGATATGTAAGGCTATTACTAAGCATAAGAAAACATGAAATTCCTACTAGTGCTTTTAAATACAGTAAAATACAGCTCTGTTTCCCACTTTACAGCAGTAAAGAGATGAAAGACACTTCTGAAAAGAGGAAGGAAGAAAAAAAACCACCAACCACAACAACCTGTAGTCCCTGATAGTTTACATTACTTACTGTATTCATAGGTTGTATAAATTACTACCACTTAAAGTAAAGCATTAATTCCTAAGGGAAAAGATGAAGGGTACACTTCCTTCACTTAAGTGTTTTGGGTAAGTGATATGTTTACATTGCCCCAAACAGCTTTAAAGTTTAATACCTCAACCCCCTTTTACAAAACCAATACATTCCTGTATTCAGTGAAAAGAATATCTGTAAATTAATAGTATTTTCCTGGTTCAACGCAACGTTAGAGGGATTTCTGTTTGTTTCCTGCTTGAATTTTAAGGAACTCTTTTTTTTTTTTTTTTTTTTTTTTTCTGATAAATATATCTTTGTTATTTCTGAGCACTACTCACAAAAAAGTTCAGGAGCTATGTTTGCCAGACCCTCATCCACAGGAGTGACAGCATCTCTATTCACAGACTTGCCTACCGTGGAAATCTATCTGCCTGATACGTTCTGATGAGTGTATATATATATAGTTCATTTTATTGGCTATGCAGTTTAACCTCACACCTAGTATTTTAATTTTCTTTCTTAATTCAGACACCCGAACTATACCACAGCCAGCAAAACCTATTACAACCAGCCACCACAGCAATTTCAAAAGTATGCTTTGCCCTAAGGAACTAGGCTAGCAAAGTAAAACTAATTCAAAAACAGAATACTTGTAGCTAACGCACACCCTTTCAGAGACACACACGTACCAGGTTAAATTAGTGATACTGGGTCAGCTTGCAGCTATTTCCTGTCCCCCCAACATAAATGCAAAAAACAAATGTTTAAATCAAGATGAGATCCACAGAGAGGTTTGCAACTGTTCACTGTTTAATACCATAAGAACAGTCTCTGGAACAGAGATGAGGTCTCTACACTCTTCTCCTTGAGTACTATGAACTAAATAATGAGGTCAAGGCCAACCTCCCTTTCACAACTGCACAAAGAGAGCTGTGTTCCCAGCTGTGCAGTGGCATGGCTTCAATGGGACCAGAGAGGGTGGCCTCATGCTGGTGACCTGCCAGCTCCAGCCCCTCTGGTCAGGAGAGGTGCAACAATTTGAACTACCCTTCAGCAAGGACAGAAACGCACCTTCACAGTTGAGTGTTCTAATGATTTGGTTACCACACAGACAGGAAGCTGAACAACATCCTCATACTCCAGTAATTGTTTTATTTCACCCCAGGGGTGAAAAAACCAGAGGGAAGGAAGAAATAAAAAAAAAAAAAAAAGGAAAAAGAAAAAAAAAAGAAAGGAAAGGTAGAGTGCAGTCATGTATCTGCAGAAAAGGGCTCCAGTCCTGTCCAGGCCTCCTTCCTGAGCGAGAAAAGTGTGTAACGTTCCTGGGGAGCAGGTTTCTTCCCCTGACCATCCTTTTCATGGACTGTTTACACCCCAAGAAGATGCAGTAGCTGAAACACACCTAAAAAAGCTTCACCCAGCATTTTAGCATCTTTGCTTTCTGAAAGAAGAGACATACAGACCTACATTTTTAAAATTTACTTTAGAAGTAATATAAATGCATTCTATTTTCACAGCAATATTAAAGCCTATACAGACAGCTTGCTGCCTCTGGTTCCTCCATACTTGAATGTACCTGGGGACCTCATCAAGAAATCCATGCATAGCCAAGATGCTCGGCCAGAAAGTCACTGCTTGCTTTTTGAAAGCTTTTTTTTTTTTTGCTTTGCAACCAGTCTCCTTCAGCTGTGTTTGGCCCCCCAGCTACAGCATCTCTGCTCCCTCCAACAGTTGTTCTCTCTCCTCACACTGGCAACTTTCCCTTCATGACATATTCCACCAGTTTTTAAAGGGCTGTACCAATAGCTCTTCCTTTGCTCCCTTTACTATGGGAATTAAAGCTTCTTGAAACGTTATGCCTTCAAACAGCATCTAAGGAAACTGGTTTTATCTCATGTGCAATTCTTCCTCAGCTCTTCCTACTGTGAGCCGCTGGATTCAGGAACTCATCTATTCACATAGAGATGGGATAGCTCAGCCACTCCAGTCCCCTTGCAGAATCAACACGTGGACATAAATGCAGTTACAAGGGTAAGAAGAGTTTACAAAACCACACCAGTTTCCTAACAGAATCTTTAAAATGCACATGGACAAACTCCCTAAATCATTGCTATATAAGCATTACTGACCAATTTAAAATCTTTACTGAATTATTCAACAGCTTAATAGTTTCAAGATTACAATAAAAAGAGGGAGGACACTTCTTGCTCTTTTCACTTCCATAGCGTAGTCTTATCTCCTGTTCAGAAAACAAAGGGTTTGGCTAAAGCATACATCTTCTAGAGTATTATTTTTAGCTTGCTTAACACTGCAGGAATTCACTACAAGCTCTCCACAGCATGGAACAACATTCCCACCAGTCTCTCTGTTACAAATTAATGAAAAGCTAGCTGCTTATGCTCTGCCTAAAGGCATCTACCATGCATCATAAAATTCAGTCATGGGCACTGAGGAGCAGATCAGGGCACAAACTTACCCAAATAGTCCAAAGGAAGCTCTATGCTTCACAAGATGATTTCTTGAGCCTTCTACACAACTAATCCTCATGTCCCACTAGCAGACATCTACAAAAGTGTCACATCTTCCAAAAAATCAAGAAGTTCTCTGATCCTCCTTAAAACACACTATGGAGGACAATCACATGCATTTTTAACAGCCACAGCGCACGAAAGAAATATAATGTTGATTTCAAGGAAAGACAAGAAGAAAGTATTTGCAAAATTGCATCAAAAAGACTCAGTGGTGATCTTTGCATTAGAATTCCTGCTCTAAACAAAACCTTTAAAGCATTTCTATCTGTGTACTTTGGAATAATGCCTAGAAACAAGGCTACAAACAACCCCCCACCCAAACCACTGCTCTTTGACTAGTATTTATGAACAACAAAGCAAATATAAACTTATTATATGAAATCACTTGGCTATGAAAGAAAAAAATTTAAAAAATCACTAAAGCAATAAGTAAAATGTCATATATTCTAAGTAAATTTTTTAAAAGTGCTATACACTAGTTTAATTAAACCACTCCTGCTTGTGTCAATGGGAACAACTTTAAGCTATTACTGGCTACTACAGAACAATTTAATTTTGAAACAATAAAAATACTTAAATATAGTTTTAATACTACACTAAATTCAATCTATTTGGCTTATAAACCTTACTAATGAGAATTCTCTTTTTAAAGAAGAGACATTTTACAATTTAAAATAGAGTAGAGCCAAGGGATTATAATAATCTAACTTAAACATAGTGTGAGTTCTTACATAATAAGACAAGTCATTTATTTTAAAAAAAAAGTTTAAAGTTATCATTTATGATCACTGGGCTAGAAAGTATTAGTATACCTGCCAAAACTTGTGGTTTTCTATTGACTTCTGTAACTCAAAACAACATTGACAACTGTGCAGAGGAAAGATCCATAAAACATTTTCCCTTAAGTTTGGGATTTCAGAACAGGCAACATATTGGCCTCACCCTTCACCTGCCAACCTGGTCTTTATTCTACTCTTCAGCAGAGTCTTTCCTTTCCCTAGTTCAAGCTCTTCTAGGCATGAAGCTCCAAATAACACGATGACATGGTCTAGCACAAACCTGCAACTTCCAGCATAGAGTTGCAAAGTTCACATAGATAGTACCCTCCATGAAACCTAGCAAGCAGTAAGGACATCCTGTTCTTCTCACGACAAAGGCTCCCCATACAATATATGAAGAAATCAGACAAAACAAAAAGAGATATTTGACTTTTAGAGGTGGGAAGTCTGAATTATTTTAATCTAAATTTATAGTGTTTGTCTCCTAATGGAAAACTTGCATCTGAAATAAGCCTTATACAGAAAAGAATTTCTCAGCTATGGAAAAGTAATTAAAACAAGTAGTTCCATGTCCTCTGCTACTAACAAATCTTATTTTTGTCAGATCTATGCTTCACAGTTGATCAAGACTTCAGAGAGGATGGTTTATGGTCCCTCCTCCAACTGGGCATCTATTTTTGTAAAATAGAGGTACTCTGTTAGCTTTGAGAAGTCTGCCTTTCTGTTGACGGCTGAAATCAATTAACAAAAATTTATAGAGAACGAAGAGCCTATATATCCCTGCCTAGAAACCTCAAACAGCTAGAGGAGGTCAACATCTTGTAACAAGGCTCCACAAAAGACACCTGCTGTCAGGAAGTGCTATGTGCTATACATGCTCCTTACCCCCTAACATCTCAGAATGATACAGTTTCCTCCCAATGCAGGAGTGAACAACTGAACAGGGCTTGGACATCTTCTTTGCAGCGACACATGGAACACACACCACTAGCCTCTCTGCTTAACTGCCTACCATCATCTCATGCTCAACATGCTTGCATTTAGCAGCATCACAATGCCTAGCCCTTCCCACTATTCACTGCTCCCTAACCCTCTGCACCACACAGTGCTACTGTACATCCCCAACCTACCACAACGCTATACCCATACTGTCTTTTCCACTACTCTCACTGCTTTGTGCAAGGCCATAAAGGTGCAGGATAGCCAAAAGGGGAGTAACAGAGTGTTTCATAAAACACAGGCAGGCACATATGGTTAGCTAATGGGCAAAGACGAGGGCACAACTGGATAGCCAGGGCACTCACAGAGAATCTGCTTAACAGGCTCAACAGATTGTGTTGCACTTCAGATCCAACTCATGATCAGGTAAATGGATGATTTTCTAAAATGAAGTGTTTGTTACTTTAAATTCCAAAGGAATAGAATTTAACTGAATTTAACTAATATTTAACTGAAGTTTTATGAAATGTCTTGTTTCTTAGCCTCAGCAGCTGTTCATCAAATAATAGTAGCCACCATAAATGACTATGTACAGCATACAAATAAAGAAATTCCAGTAATACACTACTTGTAGAAGTTATCATTTTCAGAACTACAGTTTTGTTTGTCCTTAATTTATACATGTTACCTAACTCATAATATATGAACATAGGCATTAAACAGTCTTCACAGACCTTGGCTAAATAAATAAATATTAACTCAGTTTTACTGGTAGTAAAGTAAAAACATTAAGTGCCTTGACCACAAAGTGCTTTCACAGTGTTGTGAGACTAACTCTTCTATCAGAGCATTGTCAAACACTCCCAGACCAAAACATCTGGAAGTCTTCAGCAAAGAAGAAAAAAATCACCAAGGAGAACAGTACAGGTCCTGGCAGAATGACCAATGTGTGGAACAGTCAACAAGGAACCATTTTTCACAACAAAAACTAGTGGGCAGCTCACTAAATGTAGATCTGTAAGTAAGTGCTTTTTCTTTACAATGTACCCTTGAGTTATGGAATCACTGCAGCAGGACACTGGACACCCACAAAGAACAAATGGACTCAAAAAAGAACTAAATTCTTGAATGACAGACCTGCTGCTGCTATTTTCAAAACACAAATGCTTGAGTGCAACCTTTAGCTAAGGAGGTCCCTAAACCACTAATTAAGGCACCTAACCAGGGGGGGGAACAAAAGCAAAAACAAACAAACAAAAAATCACAATATATACTTAATGCATTTCTTACCTTCTCTCCATGAATTTTTACTAGCTGCCTTTGGAGAGAGCATGGAACTAAATGGACACTTGGCCTGACCAGAAAATGGCTGTTCTTCTGTTCTCATGAAGTACTGGAAGACATGCCAAATACCAGATGTAGGCAGACAAACTAACAGGCACAAAATGTATGCAGACATTAGACGCTTATTCCCCTCCCAGTTCCAAACCAGCGCTAATCGCTCTTTCTCCAAACAGCATGATATAATGTAAGACACGACAGATTTGGACAAAGTCATGGATAATTATTGTGAGAAAAAAAAATAAATTTACAAATAAGATAATTTTACTTTTCTCATACGTGTGATTTAATTCACTACTGGGAAACAAGCCATGATCCATGGCCAACTCTCAAACAGGAAAATAAATTAGGTACAACTAGATTTAAAAGCCAAGGCAGTATTCTACAAAGACATTCAGTGTTCATCCACTTTTAGAAAGCTTTTCTAATTCAGTGGAAATCAAGATCTGACGGGTGGACCCTGTCTCTGAGGAATTCCCCAGGGGAGTATATAGATCCTGCCCAGTATAAGGAACGAGAAGTCATTTAGGCCAAGATTTGTGTTCCCTTTATGTCATAAGCATCACTTTTCTTATGGTTAACTATTAGATTTCCATCAGAATCTACAGTCCCTTCAGATTTATCTGAAGTCTGTAAATTGGCCAATCAAATCCAGCTACACAGGAATGGGATGGTTTGGGGGGTAGTTTGAGGGTTGGTTGGTTTTTAGTGTTATAGTACTTAGTGTGTAAGTGATAATGCAAGAACTAGGTACAGAGGAATTTTTCACAACTTTTTTACCTAGAAATAAGAATGCTATTTAATCAAATATCATTTTTAAGGGGAAAAACAACTAATTGACCAAGATTACTTTTGTCATCACCTCTTTGTCATGACATAGGATTTGGTTCTTTTGGACAGAATTTGCTGCCTAAGTGCTATTCACTGCTGTGCTTAATAGCCAACAGGAATGACAATAGCACTTCAGCCTGGAAAACTAATGTGACTCAGATGCCTGTAGCAACTGAGATTCTGATTCCCACTTACAAGAACCTTTTCCTTCTAGTAAACCAAAAAGAAATCAAGAAGAAAACAGTTTTGGCATAACAACTTCAGTTACTAAGAAGAGTTAAGGGGAAACAAAACTTATGGATTGGTCCAAATGGCTGAGGATGCCTTTGTCTTCTTCAGACATAGTTAACTCTGCTCCCATGACTACTAGTATCTTCCTGTTGGTTCTAGATAGAAGAAAGGCCACTGAAAAAATATACCACCTTACTGCTGTCTGGTGTAATGTTTTCCACATGAATGCTCATTCCTGTGGAGCTACACCTTGTTTCAAGAGCCAGTTAAGTTTCCCTTAAATCAAGTTGTTCCTATACTAGCAAAACTATAGGAGAAGCTAGAGGAGACTTGAAGCATCATCTCCTGTAATTCCTACTGTGAGATACAAGCAAATATAGTTAGATCCTCCTTAAGAATTTTTTGTGTCTAACCTGTTTCTAGAAAATTCTGATCTCAAAAGGTATTCCACAGCACTGCCAGGTCACCACTAAACCATGTGCCTAAGTACCATATCTACATGTCTTCTACATCCCTCCAGGGGTGGTGTCTCCACCACCTCCCTGGGCAGCCTGTTCCAATGCTTGACAACCCTTTCAGTGAAGAAGTTTTTCCTAATGTCCAACATAAACCTTCCCTGATGCAACTTGAGGCTATTTCCTCCTGTCCTATGCAAAACCTCATGAAATCTCTCGGGTCTTCTTGAGTGGCCATAGACTTTCCTTTTCTCCCTGAGTTTCAGCCAAAGGTCTCAGTTCAGCCAGGTTCTTCCATGTTGACTTGTCTTTCAGCACATGGGAACAACCCACTGCTGCACCTTAAAGATTTCTCTCTTGAGGTATGCCCAGCCTCTTGAAGTATGCCCAGCCTTCCAGGATTCCTTTGACCTTCAGACTGTCTTCCAAGGGACTTTGTCAAGCAGTCTTCTAAACAGGTCAACATCAGCCCATTCCTTACTTCCCAAAGAATTGAAAACTTTACCATTTCATGATCACTATGCCCAAGATGGCCTTCACATCACCCACAACTTCTCTGTTCATGAACAGGTCTGGCAGGGAGCCTTCCCGATTTGGATCACTCACAAGCTCTGTCAGGAAGTTCTCTTTCACCCAATCCAGGAACCTCCTGGACTGTTTTCTTTCTGGTGTACTATATTTCCATCAGACATCTAGTAAGTTGAAGCCCCCCACAAGAACAAGTGGTAGTGATTGTGAGACTTCTCCCAGCTGCTTATAGCATATTTCATCTGCCTCTTCATCCTGGTTGGATGGTCTATAACAGACTCCCACCATGACATCTGCCCTGTTGGCCTTCCCCCAGATTATCTCCCATAAACACTCAACCCTATCATCAGCATCATTAAGGTCAAGAAAAAATGCTCCCTAACATACAGGGCCACTTCACTGCCTCTCGTTCCTGACCATTCCCTTCTGAAGAGTTTGTAGACATCCAATGCAACACTCCAGTTGTGTAAATCATCCCACCACGTTTCTGTGATGGCAACTGTATCATAGCTTTCTGCTGTACAGTGGCTTCCAGCTCCTCCTGTTTATTGCCCATGCTGAGTGCATTGGTGTAGATGCACTTCATTTGGCCTATTGATCTTGTCACCTTTTGGGGGGGAAGAAGGCCTGATTCCTACCTGACCATTCCCAGGTGCTTCCATGATTTCTAGACTATTAATATTCCTGCTGTCTTTGCTACTACATGGCATTCCGTCCCCTACCTCCACTGGGATGGAAGACCAAAGGACCTTGCTAGCACGCCATCACACAAACGTGCGATGTACTGTGCCCAGGCTTATCTCTAGAGAGCCTGGTTTTATCCTTTTCCCTCTTCAAATCTAGTTTAAAGTTCTTTTGATGAGCCCAGCAAACTCCTGTACAAAATTCCTTTTCCTCCTTTGAGAAAGGTGTTCTCCATCTGTCACCAGCAGGCTTGGTGTTGTATAAACTGACACATGATCAAAAAACCTGAAGTCCTGTCGGTGACACCAGGCTCAGAGCCAAGTATTGATGTGATGTGTCTTTCTGTTTCTTCCCTCATTGTTCCCTGCAACTGGAAGGGTAGGAGAACATTACTTGTGCTCCTGATCCCTTGACCAGTCATCCATAGGCCCTGAAGTCTCTCTGATTGCCTTTGGATTTCTTGTTGTGAGTTCATCACTGCTTACCTGAAAAGTCAGTAATGGTTAATAACCTGAGGGCTGTACCAGAGTAGGAAGTGTTCTCGCCACATCTTTAACCCTGGACCCATGGAGGCAGCAGACTTCCCTAAGAAGTGAATCCGGTCTGCATATTGGGTTTTCTGTTCTTTTCAGAAGGGAGTCACCTATAACAGTGACCTGTCTCTTTTTCTTTGTAGAAGTAGTTTTGATGCAGGTCATAGCCCAACTTAACGTTGGTGACACTTCTAAGCTAGACAAATCATTGTCCTTGTTATTCTTCGGTTCCACTTGCAGGGCCTCATACCTGTTACACATGGGCACCTGGAAGGTGGGGTTGTTGTGCCAGGCAGCAATTTGTCACCATTGCCCCCCTGCTTCTGGGCGCTATGTGACTTACATGTAACAGATGCAGGGTATTAAGCAGTTGCCACAGAAACCTGCATACCAAAGACTTCTTATTTTTCTGTATCCATCCCAAGTCATGCTACATTTTTCATGACTCCTTATAAGCAAACAGTGGATTCATAAGAGTGTGCACACCACAGCTTGAAAGTCATTTACCAACATCACTCTGAACTCGGCTTGAAATTCAACATCCTAAATACAATATCCTGGCTTGCTGTCCAAAAATACACTCTCAGTATTCTAGTAGCCAAGTGCCTAATAAAAATAAAGAACAAAACCAAAGAAAAGATACACTGGACCTATCTGAAATGCCCTCTCAGTTGTCAGTGAGCCATCAATGACACTTGGAGACCTTCTCTCAACCACATGTGTGTTCACTTTACAATCATTTCATGTGGCATTCTCCAGCCATTTTCTATGAATGATGTGTGAGACACAGTCACGAATATCACATGCAGTCACTTCATGAAAAAAATAATGAAATCAAGATACCTCATCCATCCACTGCTCAGCTTTTATCTACTTGGCTAGCTATACTGCCAAGGAAGGAAATTAAAATTGTGTGAAACAGTTTGATCTTGATAAGTTTATACTGGTTGCTTATCAATTTTATTCTCCCAGAGGTGCTTATAAAGCAACTGTTTAATAACTTGTTAAAAAAATATGTGGGGATTAAGGTTTCATTGACCAACTCATAATTTCTTTCCTCTTTAAGGTTTTATTGACTGGCTTACAATTCCCTTCATTTTTCCGAGCACCTTTAAAAAAGACTCCATAGAAAGAAGTAGGGAGTGTAGTTTTACATTTGCTCTTCCCCAGTCCTCTAAAGAATCTCCTCCTGTCCTCCCAGAGACTCTCTGAAGAGTCAGACTAAAGAGTCTCTGACAAAAAGGAGAACAATGCTGGCTTTTCCATTTAGCAACCTCCCAGCTCTTACCTGAGCAGTAAGATTCAGTAAGAGAGCATGAGAAGTTAATCACACAGGAGCTGAAATAGTATACTGAGGTGTCTGGAGAGGATGAAGAGGAAAATAATAAGTGGACTTTACTAAGAGTGACTCCTGACCATCTAGATTAAAAAGAAAACATCATTAGTTTGCTGCCTGAGGGGATAGCAGGAGTTCAAATGTTAAAAAAAAAAAAAAAAGAAGAAAAAAAGAAAAAAGATATTAGGAAAATAATAGCCTATGCCCACTGCTTATCTTCAAAAGCCTGTTGAGGGGCTATATAACAAGAATGGTTCAACAGATTTTTAACAACACACTTCTGAGCAACTTAGTAAACTTGTTCACATGTGCACTTCCATACCATGTGCTGAGGACTACCTGGAATAACCAGAGAATCAATGAATCTGTTCTAAAAGCAAGAAAAGTGGTTTTATTTCTTTGCATCATTATTTCTTTGCCCAGAGCTGGGCAAAAGCAAACATAATGAAGTCCAACAAGTGTAGAATCCTGCACCTGGAGAGAAACAACACCATGTACCAGTACAGGTTAGGGGTAGACCCACTGGAAAGCAGCCCCATGGAGAGGGACCTTGGTGTCCTGGTGGACAGTAAGTTATCCATGGAACAGCAATGGGCCCTTGGGGCCAGGAAGGCCAATGGTGTCCTGGGGTGTATAAAGAAGAGTGTGGGCAGCAGGTCAAGGGAGGTTCTCCTCCCCCTCTACTCTGCACTAGTGAGACCACATCTGGAGTATTGTGTTCAGTTC
>WTSP01017989.1:0-28341 GCA_025331215.1 Actenoides lindsayi | reverse complement strand
CGACAATCGCGTCCGGACCCTGCCCGAGTGACGAGAAACCTGCTGCCCCCCCCGGCCCCGCCCCCCGCGCGTCACGCCGAGCGCGGCCAATGGCGACGCGGCGCTGCCGCTGCCTCGCGAGGGACGGGCCCCGGCGGCCAATCAACGCGGCCGCTTCGCGCCGCGTCACGACTCGCGGCGGCGAGGGAGGGAGGGAGGGAGGAGGGCGGGGGTCTGCCCCGCGCCGGCTGTTCCCGGACGGAGCCGCCTCCCGCCGCGGGGCGGCGCTAGGGAAAGGGGAGGCGAGGGGCGGGGGGGGGGACGGTGGTGCCGGGAACGGCCGTGCGGGAAACCCGGCTGAGTTCCGGGCAGCGCCTGACGTCACCGCGCCCGCGGCCGCCACCGCCTCTTAAAGGGGCAGCGCCACCCTGGGCCGCGCCCGCGCTCTGCGGCCGGGACCGAAGAGGCCGCCCCGCGGGGCGATGTCTTCCCCGCGCCCCCCCGGCCTATACCCCGGCCCGGCCGCGCCATGAACAGGCCGCACGCTGGTGGTTTAGAAAAGAGACTTTATTGGCTGCGCTGCGCGCCGGGAGCGGGTCCGGGGCCTCGCCCGGGCTCCCGCCGCCCCGGCCCCGCGATGCGAAGGCTCGAGCCTTCGGCGCCGGTCGCTCCGACCGACGTGAGACCCCCCCGCGTGAAACCCGCCCGTGCGCCCGCCAAAGGCTCCGTGTGAGGAAGCGACTCCCGGACCCGGCGGGACCCGCGGGCAGCCGAGAGCCTCGCGTTCCCGAGCGGGGAGGCTGGGCCGCCGGTGTCCCCGGGGCCGCCCGCAGCCACCCCCGGCACGGGCGCTCCTTCTGTAGGGACGGAGGCATCTCCCGGGCGCCGGCGGGACGGGGCCGGGGGCCGGCTGGATGCACTAGACAATAAGGAAAATAAATCTTAGCGGAAAAGCAAGTTTTCTATGTTGGGTTATGTTGGCGAGAGCAGCGCTCCCTGCGCCGGGGGAGCTGGGCAGGAAAGCGGCTGCGCTCCCGGGGAAGGGCTGAGCCCGGCAGGCAGCCAGGGGTGAGCACGACGGGTCCTTCCCTTGCACTGCCCGCCGGGAGCAGCTCCCCGGGCGGAGCGGCCGGGACGAAGCAGCCTCCGGCCCCGCGGCGCCCGGTAGTGCTGCGGCGGCTGCTTCCTTCCTTCCGTCAGACGCGGAACGCGGCCGGCCCGGGCGGGGCGGGGGCGGTGGCCTCAGGCTGCCCTAGCGCTGCCCTAGCGCTGCCCTAGTGCTGCCCTAGTGCTGCCCGGCTGCAGGGGACGGGGCGAAGCGGCAGAAAGCGGAAAACGAGAAAAGCGCAGGACAGGACCCCTGGAGGGAGCAGACGCTCGGAAATACTCAAGGGCCGGTGCTGGGCCGGTGTCAAGGCTGCTCTGGGACAGCCAAGAGCCTCAGGTGGCCCCAGCACGGCCCGCATCCCATCTGGAAACAAGGCCGCAGCCAGGCAGTGGATGCTGCGGCCCCGGCAGGTCCCCTCTCCCTGGGCAGAGCTCGTACCTCGCTGCCGGGAAGGCTGCGAGCGTGGGGGTACCAGCCCCAGCCCCCCACCTCCGCGGAGCTCCCTGCCCCGGCGAGGACTCGCCCACGGACACCGGGCAGCGGGACCTGTAACCGGGGCAGGGGAGCACGTGGCCACGCTGCTCCTGCCAGGGCCCCGGAGCTGCCGCAGCGAGGGCACCGGGGCGGCGGGAGGAGCAGCGGGGCCCGGCCGTGTGATGCGCGCATGGCGGTCCCGGCAGAGGGGCGGCTTCGTGGCCAAAGCACCACCGCATAACCCAGTCCTCGGGAGGGAAGAGAGGAGGAGACCGGCCTGTGCCACGAGGCCGTCTCAGCTTCAGCACACACTCTGCTTATCAAAGGACTCGCTCGGCTCTTCTCTCCGCGCACCGGGTGCGTCGCAGCTCCTCTGCTCCCCGAAGGGGCGGCCATCGTGGGTGCTGGGTGTCTTCCTGCCTGCGGGGACGGCCACGCTGCCGGCACGGGGAGCGGGTGGTGTGGGCCGGCGGGCTGCGGGCAGGTGGCTTTCTTGACATCGGGTCTTTGCTTATCGAGGGCTCTTGAGCTTTCCGGGTGTTCTGCCGCCATCTGGGCTTTAGCTCTCTCCAGCTGGGCCGGTCCCGTCACTCAAAGCCTGTCGTCAGGTCGCTGGAAGGCTCTCGGGCAGCCTGCGGCAGGAATGGTCTCCAAGGGTGATTCGACAGTGTAAGAAAAACAGTCCCGTGTTCCTATAGTTTCTCTGTGCTAAAACTAAAATATAAAATACACCTTGTCCAAGCAGGCAGGGGATTGGCGTCGGCTCGCAGGGTAGTAAAGATGCAGCGTGTACGCTTCCCTGGGGCACCAGGGCGGAGAGATCTAGAAACGTGAATGGTTACGTGTTCAGCCGTCGTCCACAACCCTTCCATACTGCAGCCTGTCCTACTCGCTGTCGCTCTTGTCCACCAGTACCGCGTCGGACTCCTCCGTGATCTCCAGCAGCGTGTGCATCTCGGGGCTCTCCCCACGCATCAGGTCTGAGTTTTCTCCCTCCTCTCCACCGACCTCCACCAGCTCCGTGGCTTTCACTTCCACCTCGCCCTCTCTTATTTTCTTGACATGGAAAGTGAAGGGTGGCACTTTGTAGACGGCTGTCTTGGACCTGGCGTAGATGGTGTGGTCAGGGGTGAAAGACTTCCTCAGCTTGTCCCGAGAGGTCTTCATCTTCTCTCTCCTTTCGTTAGTCACAATCTTGGTGCCCAGTTTGTTCATCCTCTTCTCCAGGTTGTGGCGGGTCTTCTCCAAGTTGTGGCGGGTCTTCTCCAGGTTTTCCTTCGTCTTTAGCTTAGTCTTCTCCATCTTCTCCTTTGAGAATGCCTTCTTAAAGTCGTCCACTCTTTTCATGCCGCTCCTTTTGATGCGCTCTGCCCGTGACTCTTCAATAATCTCTTCAATTTCCACCTCTTCATCTGAGGAGAGCTGGACGTGGTCCTCCTCTGCATGGTCCTCACCCACAGGCACCTCCTCGCCCTCGCCTTCCTTCTCCAGCTTTTCACCCTCCTTCAGAGACTTGCTGATGCTCAGTTTTGACGGGAGCTTCACTTCATCCTGCAAGACACAGAGCAGACCCAGTGAGACACAGGCACCCAGTGAGACACAGCCTCCCCCTGCCCGGCAGAGCCGCACAGCTACAGCTGTGGCCAAACAGACCCGGGGATGTCAGCCCGGGCTCATCCTCCCTCGGTGCACCCAATAAATCCCTGTATGGAGGATCTGCTCTGCCCACAGCAGCCTGGGGCTCTGCGGTGTTTAAGCTGGACTCTACCAGCTCTGCTCACCCTGGGCTGGTTCCAGACCCACCCATGACCCCAGTAGGGCAGGAAGGGGCAGCCCAGTGCTGCAGCTGGAGACTCTTCCCTTCCTCCTGTGACCCTTCACAGTCCTGTCTCCTCCAGTTCCATCTTCGTCCCAGAATCTGGCCCCTGTCCCCAGCCCCAGAAAAGCCCCCACCCACACCCAGCTGCAGAGGGGTGCAGGGAACCCACAGAGTGTGCCCAGTGCAGGAACCTCATGAAGTTCAATCAGGGCAAGTGTTGGGCCCTGCACCCAGGGAGGAATAACCCCCTGCACCAGTACAGGGGAGGGGGGACCTGCTGGGAAGCAGCTTTGTAGAGAAGGACCTGGGAGTGCTGGGGGACAAGTTGACCATGAGCCAGCACCGTGCCCTCGTGGCCAAGAAGGCCGACGGTGTCCTGAGTGTGGCTACATCCCACTGTGGTCTTCTCTTGGCAAGACCACCGGCCACCACCAGGTCTCTGGCCCAGGTTTGGCTCACGGTGGCCCTGGGCTAGCGCAGCACTGGGCTGCAGATGGCAGCACAGTCCAGAGCCAGGATCCAGCCACGGCAAGCACATGCTGGCCTGGCCCGCCCCGGTCTGCGCTCAGACTTTCCCAGGGTCTGCAGGATCCAGCTGTGGGGCTGGGACATCTCTCGGGATGCAGCAGGACACCCTGGTTTTCCCATTTCTCCACTGGGGAATAAGTTAGGGAATTGGCCCGAGCCTGTCTCTGAAGACGGCGGAGATGATGGCCCCACCTCACAGAGCCAGCTCTGCTGGGCTACGCTGTCTCTCCTCGGGACAGAGCTGAATTCATTCAGCTTCTCCACTCTCCCAGGTCAGCCAAGTTTCTGATCCCAGTGGCAGAGGACAAGCATGTGCCCCGGAGAGAGACACAGGCCTGAAGCGGGATTGGTTTTCATCTGAGCAGCACATAGCGTGCGTCCCTGCTGCCATGAATCACCTCTGTCCCCAGGACAGGCTGGAAATAGCCCAGCGCTGCACGAAGCGTCACGGCCGCGGGGCTGCAGCCCACGGCTCGGAAATTTATTGCCCGGGTGGTTTTAATCTACAGAGATGGGTGGGAGAGGTGTGGAGATGCTGAGACGAGCGCTGCAAGAAAGGCAGCGGCGGCAAAAGCAGCGTGTGGAGGGGGCAGAGAAAGCAGAGTGGAGCTGCTGGGCTGAGGTTTGGAGAAAAGCCTGGGCACGGGACAGCCGGGTGCCACTCCCAGCCCCGGGGCAGGCAGGAGCGAGGACAGGGGATCCCAGTCCTGTGCTGGCACGAGCAGGACCCAGTGGAATCAAGGGGCAGAGCCCGGGGTACCCCAAGTGCTCACAGCTCTGGGGAAACGCGGGCAACGACTCATCGTCCCCCAGCTCGGGGATGCCGGGAGCAGAGCTGCCTGTGTCCTGGAGGGGGAACCCGCCACGGCCTGTCCCGTGCAGGGCTGCACGAGCCGTGTGCCGCTGCCCCAGTGCAGCTGCCAGCTAAGGAGCCACGCGGGTGTCAAGAGCCAGGACACTCGTGGTGGTCAAACTGCCAAAACGGCCACCGAGGCCTCGAAGAGCCGCGCCGGCTCCAGCCCGGCTTCTGCACGGGTTGCTCTGGTGCTGCCGTTGTCACAGGACGCCCTGATCCCTCGTGGGGAGCCGGAAGGGATGGGGAGTCTGCCCGCCCTCTGTCACCCCGCTGTCACCCCGCTGTCACCCCGCTGTCACCCTGCTGCCACCCTGCTACTCCAGCCGACCAAGGTGACCGACACGCAGCTGCTCTGGCCTGGGCCCGTGGTGGGAGGCAGGACAGGACAGTCCCCCTGCAGACACGGGGCTGCCGGGCACGGCCGGCTGCGCTGTCCCCAGCTCCTTCCCTTGCCCCACTCGAGAACGGACACGAGCTTATTGAATGCACGACTCCAGCACAGCTTCACCTGGGTGAATTTAAGATGGTTTTCGCTGCTTTCCCATTCTTCCCCAAGCACAGGGCAGTGCTTACTTGGGTAAGGTGAAGGTCTGGAAGCCTGAGGGGATCTGGGGAGCGCTGGGCTCAGCAAAGGTGACATGGGCTGCAGTGTTTATGGTCAAAACAGATCTGCCAG
Organism: Actenoides lindsayi; assembly: GCA_025331215.1. NCBI lineage: Eukaryota > Metazoa > Chordata > Aves > Coraciiformes > Alcedinidae > Actenoides > Actenoides lindsayi. The sequence goes on along the minus strand of WTSP01017989.1, from coordinate 22,901 downwards.
AGCAGGGATTTTGTCCCGGGTGTTATTCAGAGCAGAGAGCTGCACTGGGCAAAGCTCTTCACCCTCCAGGTCACAGCTCAGGTCACTTTTCTGGAGGTTAGGGTGCAGTGGCCAACATGTGTTTTCTTCATTTCACTACCCACTTCAGGGGAAAACAATACACATGCTCTCCAGAGGATCAGGTCAGCGCAGAACAAACCCAAGTTCCTGGGAAGGGAGGGATCCTGTTCTCCACAACAACACCTGCTGGAGCGATCCCAGAGGCTCCGGGGACCCTGCCTCACCAGCCAGAACATCAGGAACTCCAGCAGCTTCCTTCCCTCGAGTCAACACAATGCGCCAGAACAAAGGCATCCCCCTCTCGCCTGGCACGACTGTCACTGGAAACGGGCCATATCCTGCAAACTCAGATAGGGATCAGCCCCTTGTTAGCTCCAGAACATGCGTGTGCAGAAACACCGCCTGAAAAACTCCCTGTCCGCCACATAAACAGCCGCCTGTCCTCGTCTTACACCAGCAAATCCATCTTCTGACTGAACCTTCCGACGTGGCTGAAGGGGCTGCACCAGCAACATCCCCCCCTGACCTTGGCAGCGTCCTGCATCTTTCCCCAGACCCGTGAGGACGTGGCCAGCAGCAGCTCCCAGTCCGTGGGACCCCTGTCGGGGTGACGGTGCAGCTCTGTCCTGCCGCTTCACCCCCAGAACAGTTGCTGTCCGGCTGTTCGAGCCCCGCTCCCGCAGCCTGACTCATGCACAGCCCCACACCACTGCTGCCACACAGAATGTCACCGCAGGACAGTGTCCCCCGCAGTGCTGCCCCAGCCCCAGCCCAGCAGCGCTCATGGGCTGGGGACTCTGCTCACGCTTCTCCCAGGGGCACCCACGTTGCTCAGACCCAGGCAGAGGGAGCTCAGCTATTCCCAGGCTCCCCCCTCGAGATTGTTTCCGAAAGCTCCTCTCCAGCTGCACTTGGGAAACCTCTGCAGCCTTCACCCAGCCCCGTTCCTGCAGAGCTGGGGTGACTGGGGATGACGTGCCCGCTGAAGGGCTGTCCGGCCAGCCGAGAGCCCCCCGATACTGCATCTCTCTTTCCTAAGCCTGGTGTAACTCTGACATTTTTTTCCCCCTGACTCTTCCTCCGAGTGCTCACCCCAGCTGTAGATACCATCTGGGGACAGCTGGGGGATTTTCAGCACCATGTCATGGGTCCCTTTCCCGGCTCAGAGCCCATCTGCAACTGGGGAGCATCCTGCTGGTGTAGCAGGCTCTGGCTTGTGCAGAGAGCAGCTGCTGTGAGAACCACCAACGGCTCTGCAGGTCTTACTGGGGACGAGGACGTCGCTGCCGAGCATCCCTCGCGTGCAGCTCCCCACCCGCACCCGGGTGCTGCTCAAATGTCACCGAGGGTCTCCTCCTCCTCGCCCGAGAGGTGGTTCTCCTGTGCAGAAGGGGAGAACGTGCCTACAGACACAGCCCTGCTCGCCTGCAGAGGGGACAATGGGACCTCGCTGGAACAATCAAGAACGGTCCCGGGTCCACGGGTGGCTGCTGCACAAATCCCCGCTCTGGAAAAGACACTATGGGCTGTGCACTGTGTTTCACTCATGACTCACCCAGATGAGCCACGTTTTTAACACCAGGCATTCCAGCTACTATGTTTGTACTGGGAAAACACTGACCCTTGGAGTGGGTGAGTCCAGAATCCTGGGCCTTGGCATTCCTGCCCATTGGGGTGTTCAAACCCTGGCTCCCAGTCAGCAGAAGCAAACCCGTCCTGTTCTCTAAGGCAGCTTGAATCCAGCTGGCACAAAGACAGAGCGTAAACAAGATTTCTCAGAAGATTTTTATACCAGCAGAAGAAAAAAACCCTTCCTGCTCCACACAGAGAGCAGAGCTACGCCCAGCAGCAAGGCTGGCAGTGCCTGCCTGTGTGTTGGGACCGTGCTCGCTGCCCTCTGAGGGGCTTCACACAAAGGTTCAGCTCCTTCAAGTCCTATCATCCTTTTACCTGTTTGCATTGTGCCACCCCCAGCCCCTTTCACAGCCCGACTCGTGCAGCCGTTCGGCACAGACCCCCCCCGGGAAGCGGTTTACTCTGGGGAGCTCCCTCCAGCTGGCAAAGCCGATGGGACTGGGTCTGTCCATCCGCAGACCCGGTGGGTGCCCGGAGAGGCCCCTGCACCCACACCCGGCTCTCAGGCAGCTGGCTGCCAGCTGATGGGTGCTGGGCTGCTCCGTGCTCCTCCTGCTTCAAGCCCCTCCGAGCTGTTAGATCTGAGCGGCCTCTGCCTTGCCGTGCAAGTTGGCTCTTTATCTGGCAGCATTTTCCAGCCCGAGTTCCCTGGCCGTGAGTCACCCGGGCAGCCCCCACGGTCATGTCCACACTGCCTGGTTGCTACAACACATGTAAACACTTCCCTGTCCTATAAAAGGCCACGGAGACGCAGAGCTGAGCTGCATTCCCAGCCTAACCAAGCTCTTCAGGCGCTGCAGAAGCTCCAGCAAATCCAGGGAACGTTCCCAAAAGACGGGAAGAGCTCCTGGATTGCTCGTGAAGAGGCTCCTCTTGTCAGCCTGTCAAAGCAGTCCCAGAACTCCCAGCCACTCCGATCTCCAGTTTGAAGGTTTAATGGAAGATTTTTCACACACATGCCAATCACATCTGCAACTCATTTCATTTGGTTATTTTTACACGATCGCAAGAGCGCAAACAGTCGAGTTGGGTTGACATGCAGCCGTGACATGCAGAACACCACCGGCTCACACCCCGAGTCTCTGCCGTGACCAAGAAGGGCCAGTCCTGGCTGCTGCTGGGCCAACTGGGGCTGGGCCAGGCCAGCACAAAAACCTGCCTTCTGAAAAAATCTTGTCACTCTGCTTGAGAAGGAGTTTGCCCCGGCAGCCTCCTGCAGGGACCCTGCTTCCCAGTCTGAGCTCTCCTTCCCCGGGCTCCCGGGGCAGGCCTGTCCCCCCAGCCAGCGTGGCCACTTCCACCGGCCCGTGTGGCTCACACCGCTGCGTGACCGGCCAAAGGGCATTTTCTCTGGTAGCCACACAGTAAGAGGAAGGCCAAAGGGGCTCTGTGCCCTTACCAGTGGCCCTTGCACCGTGCCAGCTCCCCGTGGTGGGGGACTGACCAGAGAGGGCTGCAGCGCCTGCCTGAGACAACTGCAGGTTTACAGCAGGCAGTTCGCGCTCTCCGCCTGTCTTTTATCTAGTTAAAACAGCAGCTTCAAACCATTTCACAAACTCTTATAAACTCGACCTCACAAGGAGCCTGGGGAGGGAGGCGTTACCAGGTCTGTGTTTCAGAGGCAGAAACTGAGGCTCAGGAAACGGGTAGGATTTGCACAGTCACAGCAGACGCCAGCGGAGCCAACCGCTCCTGGCTAGTAGCCCTCCGTGCGAGCCAGACAGCAATTCCTCCCTCCCAGGCCGCAGAGGTAGCGCACGGCAAGTCCCGCAGTGCCCGGGAGCGAATCCCAGCTCCGCGGCACCCCTCCCCACCAGGACAGCCCCATGCAGCAAGCGGGAAGCGGGTCAGTCAGCGAGCGGAGGCGATTGCTCGGCTGAGAGCAGCCGGGCAGCTCTGCGGGCCGGCAGCGGCCCCGCGCAGGCGGAGAGAGGCAAAGGCTCCGGAATCGGCAGCTTTCAGAGCTTCGGAAGAGGTTCAAAGCGATCTTCGGGGTTCGCTCCTGCTGAGGCCTCAAACCGTCGCCTCCTCGAACGTCTCCTGCCGATTTGGGCCACGGCACCTTCCGCAGCGCGGGCAGAGGGAACCCTGCTCAGAGGGCAGTCCCCGGCGAAGCCTCAAAGCGCACGCTCGGCATCTTCTGGGGCTGAGACGAGGAAAACTGCGTTTCAGTGGCCGGCGGAAAGGAAGCACAACGGAAAAACTTACCTGTGCCTGCCGGGAATCTGCTCAGGAGCATCGCCGAGGGAGCGATCCGGATTAGCGTGGGAAGGGGCGGAGAGAAAAGGCACAGGGTAGGTGTTAGTAAAGGGAGAGGCCAGGTAGCAGGACCTGACAGAAAAGACAGTCAGCAAGGATTTATTAGAAGGAAGAGTGTCCTTCTCTGGTTTACGGCAGGCCCCAGGAGGTGCAGAATCCCTGCTGTGGTTTCAGGCACGTTTACACTAAACACTGCCACAGGGCCAGATTCTGCTCTGTCTTCACACTGCAGCGTGGCTTGATGTCAGCTGCATGGGAGATATCACCAACTTCTGTGGTGTTGGTGAAAGCAGAGTTTGGTTTTACGTGTGAGCATGAAAAGATAAAGATTTCAACCCCCTATGTTTATTAATTCAAAGGCACAGCCGGGTGTGATTCCAGAAGTCCATCCACTGGTGTTGTCAGCAAACTGGCCATACTGGCCAGACCCTGGGCCGTCGCTGGACAACACCCCGCAGCTTATGGACGTCTGTACCCTGGGACACAGCAAACATGCTCACCACAGAACCAGGCATGGCCTCGACTCTTATGTTCCAAAGGTTGGACAGATTTTATCTCCCATAGTGCCAAGAGGTCTGTACAAAGAGAAGCCTCAAGTCCTTAGCAGACTACTGAATGCTGCAGTAAGGAGTCACCAAAGAATACAGCTGAGACAAAGGCAGAGAGCTAAAATATTGGGGGGGGGGGGGCGGGGGGGAACAAAATAGATTTGGATTAGGTAAATGGAAAAAGGATAAGCTAATTTATTCTCAAGTGGTGTCTCCCTGACCAGCAGCAATCCTTCAGTCCTGCCCTCCAGAATTCAGAGCATTGTGCAATCTTCTTGGCCCTTTTCTTTACCAGGCGCGTCTGGTTACTCTGCGTCCCGGGAGCTGTGTCCTAAAATGCTGTATCCTCTTCATTAGCTGGTGAGAATGAGCAGCCTGGGACTGGCACTGGCTCCAGTTCCAACCTGACGGTGAAAACCAAGGGAGGAAGGGTGCAGGGAGAGGAGGAGGCTGTGTCTGGAAAGGTGCTTTTGCCTACCAGTGAGTCAGAAGAAAGGCAGGGCCATAGGAGCAGAGAAGTGATTGCAGAGGGAAAAGGTTTGGGTTTTTTTCCCCTCTGACAGCAGAGAAGAAGGTTTGATCCTGTTATTGGCCTGTTTGAACAACTGGCTTTACTCTCAGAATCGTTCTCCCGGATAAACCTGTCTCAGCTGATGGATAACCCCAGAGCTATTTCTGAACAGAAAACCAGTGAAGATGGAGTTTGCATCACAGACTATTTCAGACAGCTCTGTGCTCGTCCTCACATACAGCTATAAAATAAACATCCTGAGACTTTTAATTCTAAATATTTGATTTTCCCTCACTGACACTGAGCATCTTTGTTTCTGGTCCTTGTCTAATCTTGCAGCTGGACAGCGGACCCACACTTCTTCAGGTACTTTCTAAGTTGTAGAAGATCTTGCACAAGCAAGAGGACAACATTATCCCAAACGGGATGAAAAAGGGCTAAGCATGAGAAGCTTCTGAGTCCTTGCCATGCTTTATGTGGGTGACATGTGCACCACAGTACATCAGAGTGGAGCCTGCAGAGTTCTCTGCTTGTCACTGCAATGGGGACAGCACCTCACGCTGCTGGGGAACTCACCAAGGAGCAGCTCCAGTGAAGCTGCAGGAACAGCCCCAGGTTCCCCACCTCTGTGCCTGGGGGAATTGGAGGTAATGGGCAGGAGCACCGCTGCTCCCCACCCAGCAAACACTGGAGAGTTAACAGGACTGTGACTTTCCAGAGACAGGTTCAGTCTGAGTGCAGGCTTGGCTTCTTGAATTCTTTGGTGCCTAATCTCAGACCTGCAAACTCGGTTAGATGCAGCCTTGCAGAGCTTTTCCTGCTCTGTGCCCATAAAGGGTTAATTTATTTTTGCTGAGGGCTGGTATCTAGGTTAAGAATGGGAAAATGAGCCCCAATCTCCCTGGAAACTGGAGCGCTCCAGCCACCTAACCCCGTGAGCAGGGCCAGCAGAGTCTGCACTTCATCTTCTTCTGTACGCAGCATCCCCACGATGGGTGCTCAGATCCACTGCTGAGAGGCACAAGAGAGGCCTGAGAGAGGAACGTGTGATCAGAAGGAATATTGCCTTTGGGTTTATTTTCACGAGCCATTAATAGTCCAATCTAGCCCTATCCCAATGGGCTGAGCAGCCTCTGGCCCTTTTCTCTGAGATGATTTATTCCTGCACAGTATGTACCTATAATGCTGAGGGGATTTCAGCACAGCAAACAGTCCTGGTACTAACTGCTTATAAATAATACCTGAGAAATGAAATATTAATGCAGTTGATTCCAGGCTGCATCAGCAAAATCCCTGCTCCAGAGCTGTCCTTTGGTAGAAAGACTGATAATCTGCACTAAGAAAAATCCTGGAAGTGAGAGCTATTAACATCCTGATTTTTTTTTAAGGCTCAGTCTCCTCGGAATCATTGTCTCGAGACTCTTATAATTCAGTAACGTGCAGAGGATATGAAGAATCCTTCGCACACCAGGCTGGTGACATGGTGCCCCTCACAGTGGATGGAGAATGTGCAGCTGAATTCAGCGTCGCGGCCCAAAGGAATTGAGCTGAACAACATTTCTCTCTCCTTCCCCTGGGATAACGTTTTTTCCCCTCTAATTTTGCTACTTCAGGGGCAGCTGCAGAACTGCTCTGGAGGAGGAGCGGTGTGGTGCCTGCCCTACGAGGGGTTGTCCCCACCCTGTGCTCCCTGCCCCGCGCTCCTCATGAGACCCCTGAGCTCCTGGCCTTTTCCACGCTCCCTTTTGAGGAGCACGGACCTCAAAACGAGGCAGGTCAGGTCTGGCCTCCGAAGCTGCCACATTAACGTGTTGGGTTTGAAATCCATCTCTCCCCCCCACGATCAACAATCTCGTCGCTCCCGTCCGTATAAGGCCCACTCGAGGCACAAAAGCTGAGCCATGCTATTTATATTTCCCCCTCCAGCTCTATCTGCCCTCCGCATCGTGCAGCCGCGGCTCACGTCGTACCCTGCTCTCACAACCGCCCGGCCCTTCCCCGACAAACTCCAGGTCTCAGGAGGTTCTGGGCGGCCGTTGGAGGCACGCGAAGAGCAGAGCAGGGACCCCGAGGCGGGCGGCGCGGGGAGCAGCTCGTCCGCACGGCGACGACGACGGCCGCTCTCTCTCCGGCGACCGAGGCCGTGCGGCGCGAGCCAGACGTCCCTCGAGCTCGGCGCCCACGCGAGCCTCAAAAATAAAGGACCCGCGCGCTTCGGAAATTCGATGCTCAGGCCGTGTGCTGAGAGCTGCAAGCGTTTGTCCGGCTGTAAGGAAACCAGGCCTCTGGCGTTCGCAGGAATGAGGTTAATTGTCAAAAAAGGTTTGGAGGGAAAATGTCGTGCTCACGTAAGCGCTGGCACGTGCCGCTCCTCAGCTGAACGTGGCACCCTGGCTGCCTTTAGCACGGTAGCTTTTTGCATGGGACATCCGTTATTTAATCCTGAACTGCAGTCAGAGTCTTGTATCCTAAACCCAGGAGATTTGGCGTGAAGTCACTTCAGTCTGGTTTTATTAGCAACTCACTCTAACCAAATCTGTTGGTGTCCTAATTTCCCTGAAAGAGGGGAGCCCGGGACAGGCAGCACAAAAGAAGCACTGAGGAGCTGCTAATAAGTGCACGTAGTTCGTTTGACATCAGGCTTTTCAGGAAGGCAAGTCCTGTTTACAGTGCGAGTACAGAGCCCTCGGCTGCACTCCTTGTCCAAAGGCTGTCACCCTGCTTTTGCTTTAAAACAAAAAGATGTGGTAACGTTGTTTGGGTTTGTTGGGTTTTTTTTTTTTCTCAATTTTTATTCTCAAGAATCGATCGAGCTCCCTGTGTGAAGTCGATACAAAAATTCCCACCTCGGTAGAAATCAGAGCAGCTCGTGGCAAAAACAAGCACAAGTGCATTTGAGAGCGCCAGCAAACGAGAAGCGCGCGCGGAGCGCGCACACGCTGGGCGCGTACGTGACCGCGAGGAACGGCCCGTAAACATTCTGCCCGACGCCTCGCCCTTGGCCGGGCCACCCCAGGGGGAGCCACTTCCAGTCCTGCAATTTCCCCCCCCAAAGCCTGCGAGAGGCAGACGTGCCCCGGGCTCCTCTCGACAGATCGAGCTTTCCTCAGATAAGATTTGATTTCCCCCTCATCTAACAGCCAGCAAAGCGCAACCCGCACACGTAGAGCAACCTCTCCTCCCCAGGTGCCAAAAGGTCTGATTTGCACTCCTGAAATAGTCCCTCCGTCGCTGCTGGAGACTTGGGCTTCAACGCTGCGAGAATTATCGAGCATCTGTGACCAGCAGACAGCTCATTTATCCTTTCCTCCTTTTATTTCTCCACACCGCAGCACCACGCAACATCAAACCCCCCCCAGCGTGTGACCACTGGTTCACTCGGCTGTCTGGCTCGAGAACAGCCACTGCCAGTTTGATGCAATATTTGATGTCTCTCTAGATGAGTTTATCTCTTGCTCTCCAAAAGAGAAGATTAATAACTCTTTGCAGTTTTAGCCGAAACTGCAGTTGCCCAGGAGAGTGAATCGCAGCATTCCAAAGGCAGCTCTTTCCGAGGTAGAAAGCAGTCGCAAGGTTGCTCACCACCACAGAACTAATCACCTTATCAAGAAGGTATCTACTGGAAACTTTTGATAGGTGGTGGGTCTTGAGAAGTGAAATACTGAATTAGAAGAGAGTTCTTTTGTAATCTTTTTTTTTTTTTATGATAGACACTGTTAAGAAAACACAACTTTTCCTAATTTGAACTCCCAGGGTGGAGCCCATCATAAACTTTTGGTCTTAGAGACTTTCGATACTTAAAAAAAATAAATTAAAATATCATGGTTATTAATACCGGAACACAGCAGGACATCAGTAAGTGGGTGACCCAGCAGGAATCAGGGAGGTTTCTGGTAACAAACAGCGTTGTTCAGCGTCGGCAAAGCGGCCGAGCACCCCCCTCGAGCTGGTGACTGCCTCTGCAACGTGCACACAGAAACAGCCCTTCTCTCTGGAGAGGTTTTATTTTTTTTTCCACGCATCAGCACTGTCTGTTGTGCACAACCCCAGCCCAAGCACCGCGGCCTCGATGTGCCTGACGTGACCGACCGTGATCAAATACTCGTCTGAATAAATCAGGCCACACAGTTGCAACCTGATGGTTCCGCGGCTCTGCGGGGCCATCCCAAGGTTTCACTTTCTCAGAATCAAAAGTCTCCACCGATAAAAGAGGCTCCTACACAGGCCAGACTGCCCTTGCCCCCACCAGGCCAGGCAGGTCTCATTCCCGCGCGCTGAAAATCACGCGAAGCCATTTTTATCGTGTGCAACCCACAGAAGAATGCAGCTATCGACCAACTCTCTTTTCCCTACGAGAAATAACAAGCGACGTCGCTCGGAGACAGCCTGCAGACCGATGTCACCAGAAACACCCTCTGCTGCCATTGTCTGCAGGAGGCAGCGGTACTGCAGAGGCTGCAGAAACGTTCTCCCCATCCTTCCAGGGGATTCCCTGGGGTCCCCGCCCGGCCAGCGAGCTCTCTCTGTAGGGGTCTGGCTTTGGCACGGTATCGCGGCACAACGCGACCATCAACAGGAACATCTGCCACTCGGGCACGTTAATATTATTATTGCCCGTTTCTTTCTGGCATTCAAACATCAGAAGCCTGTCCTGGATTTTGTTTTTCGCTTTAAGCACCAAATGAAGAGATAATCAGGTTTCTCCTCCGGGAAGGACTGTCCTTTGCCTCAGCAGCACCCGTGACCAGCCCCCACGCCTGCTGCCGCAGCGTCGGCCTCCCCAGACCAGAGTCCTCACCCTCCGGGCACAGCCTGCTCAGGCTCCCTCCAGAAGCACGAGGATTTCCCTGAGGGAAGGAGCAAAAGGCTCCATTTCACATGAAGCAAACCGGGAGAATTTCTCACCTGTGCTCTGTGGCCTCACAGTCAAATCACAAGAAATTCCATGCTGGGAAATTGGTCTGAATTACAAATTTATTTATTTTTTTCCCCACTATCTTAATGAGTCACAAAATCCCTGACTAGTCCCCTGTCAACTGATCCTCTCCAAGGCTGTTCTGTCCTCGTTACACCAGCACGAATATCACCCCTCATTTCCTTTAGAAGCAGGATTGCTGCTCCAGATTCAAAGACAAACTCTGCTCAGTATTGATAAGGAAGAGCAAACCAAACTGAACAGCTCACAAAACGACAACCTGCCAACATTTAGGGTGTTTCCAAAGGACCCACAACCTGCCAACGTTTAGGGTGTTTCTAAAGGACCCACAACCTGCCAATGTTTAGGGTGTTTCCAAAGGACCCACAACCTGCCAACGTTTAGGATGTTTCCAAAGGACCCACAACCTGCCAACGTTTAGGATGTTTCCACAGGACCCAGTAGCTGCCAACTTCCCACCTATTTCCCTAACGCACAAGGAACGTTGTGATTAAACAACTCCTTTCCCTCTCCTCGTTTTGCAGTGTTTGTTGCTGCTGCAGTACCTCTAGAGTTCTACTTTATTTTTCCATGGACAGCTCTATCCTCCCCCAAAAGCCTGACACAAAGAGCTTGTAATAAATAAATATAAATAACTGGTTAGGTCGCCCGTAGGATCTGAACAGGCTCGAGTATTCCAGCCTTTCAGGCACGATAAAGCTACAAATGCTTAAGCTCTGAATCAGTCACACAGGCCCCTGTACTTGTCAGATTCCTGAGCCTATTATGATCAGCTCTCCCCTCAAATCCTGTAGTAAGAAGGGTTTTTTTCTGGTTTTCTTCTCTCTCTTCCTGCAATCAGCACAAGATGCTTCTCTAGCTGTCCCTGACGCTGTCTATTATTAACCCAGAGGCTTCTAATGGAATCATTAACTATTTCACTCACTTTTCTCCGTGGCCCAATAGAAGGTTTTGCTCTGACAGGGAAGAGTAACTCCAGACAGAACCCTGGCAGAATCAGATCCCTCTCTTTCTTCTGTTCGATACCACAGGAAAAACCCAGCGCTTAGCACAGGGGTTGAACATCAAGCAAACAAAAGCTGTTACGGAACCAGAAGACTCAAGACAGGCACGTTGCAGAAAAAAAAGACAGTGGAAATCTTCACAAAGAGGAGGCAAAGGCAGAGGTGGGGTGGGACGAGCTCGGGGAGCCGTGCTGTACTTCCTCTGAGCAATCCGCCTGTCCTAGTCAGGGAGATTAACCCGAGGTGGGGGTTACCAGCTCTCGTGGCTATCAGATGCGTGTCACAAAGCTGCAATGTTCCTGCTCTCCGCGCAGCGATACACGTGCGGCCCCTCAGCAGAAAAGACGCTGGCAGACGGATTTACAATACCCCTTTCCAGAGCCCCGAGCATTCCTGTTCTTTTTTTAGCTAAGCAGTAAAATCAGGTTCTTTTGATACTTCTGTTCCGTTGCAATGAGTGCTCGGGGCCGTTCTCGCTATCTTCATTAAAGTCCTGTTAAATGCAGCAGCCCTGTCAAACCTTGTCTTGGAACAGACAACGTTAAACCATGAATGAGAGCTGCCTTAGACCTGCCTCAGCTTGGACCCCCGGGCAGTCAGGGGGAGGGCAACGGACCGACCACGCAGCGTGTGACAGAACCCCGAGCAACGCAAACACTCCCTGCCAGGACACAACGCAGTTGGGAAACAGCTCCTTACCTGGTAGATCATGACTTTGAAGTTCCTGCGTTTCAGGAGCTCCGCTTCGTTGGCCTCTAGCTTCTTTATCTGCCCAGCTTGCTTCTCCAGGTTCTGCCGAACGGTCTTCACGTTGACGCTCACCTTGCGCACTTTTTCCAGCATCTTGTTGACGGTGTTGCTGGTGGTGGTGTGGGCCTTCGTCAGCTTGGTGAGCTCTCCCTGGATGCTGGTCACTGCGCTATCCATCTCCTGCTGCCTCTCCTCCAGCTGCGTTTGGGTCAGCTGGATCTGATCCACCGCCCCAATGATCTTGTCCAGAAGGGTCAGCACCATCACACCGTTGATCTGGTCTGATTTGATGGGTTCTTCAGGAGCCTGCTCCTCGGAGGCCTCGGAAACAGTCGGTGGTTCGATGATTTGCAAAGTAGTATCCTCCATGATCACGGGGGAGTCCTGGCCAGCAGAGCCCGGAGAAGCTGTCGCTGCAGGGAGAGAGAGGAGGGAAAACTAAACCCGAGCCTCAGCTAAACTCTGTGCTGGGAGACGCGCCAGAAATGGAGAGCGCAGTGCGTGGATGTCTGTGCTGAAATTCAAATGGCACAGCTCTGCAAAGCCGCCCCGTGAAACTGCCCTGCAAAATTTTCCAGGCTTGCAGGTCATTGGCTGACTCCACCTCGGCTGTATAAAAGGAGCCCGCTGCCAAATGCCTGATGACCCACCCTCTCTGAAATGATTAAAATAGTTGGAGGGGAGGCGATGGCTTTGCAAGCAAACACAGGCACAGCTCAGCGAGGAATGCGCGGCTCTGCAACTACAACCGCCTCCTCTTGACCGTAAGCCTACAGCACTAAAAGTAAGGGGAGGAAAAAACAAGAAACCCTGAGTTAGTAACCGGCGTGGGAAGCGAGGAAGCCCATCTGGGCACAGCTGTGGACACCAAAGGAGGGTTGGTTTAAACAACCGCGCACGTTAAACTTCGGCCGGAAAAATTCAGACCTGTTGCCAATACTTAAAAGTGGGGTTTTTTTTTCCTGAGGGCTACAGGGGCCTGACCTTCAATACTTCAGAGAAATTTGGATTCAGTAGCTATGGCACGGAACTTCTGGGTCATAAAAATACAGGCTCCCACGTGTGTGAGTGTACACAACAGGCATGCCTATGATCTGTGCGTTGTGCACCGCGTCTCTCCGCAGATCTAACACAGACAGAATAAATACAATTCACCCCTGAGGGGAAGCAGCCGGCCACTCCCAGCTGGAAGCTGCTCTCAGCTCTGCAATCCTCTATCCACTGAACTACTCACTAGATTTTCCAATGCAGGACGAGCTTCAGCACATGCCCTGCAAGACTGTGCTTGTGAGCAATGCCCAGATACGCTGGGTTACATAAGGCTTTATGGGTGAAAAAAACACCAATTCTTTCAGAACTTAACAGAGTACATCTTTCTCTGAAAAAACGTGGGGAAGAAACAATCCTTCTGCTAACTTTTCACCTCGGTACTGCCACAAAGCACTTCACAGAGTCTTTATGTGGCGTTGGCAGAAGTTTGTGCCTCGTGGAGCCGCCACCAGCCCGCTGCCCACTCGGGAGGTGCTATCCAAGAGTGTCTGCAACAGTCCAGCAGGACCAAGCCCAGGAATGCAGACAAGGAAAGTCCAGATGTTGAGCCTGACCCTTGCTGGGACCCACTTCCCCATCACTAGAGGTGGTGCAGCCACAGGAAACCAAGCTCCCGGGGCCAGACCTGCGTCTCAGAACCCGTGGTCCAGCAGAAGGGTTGTGGGCAGACTGGGAAGGCTGCAGCCTCCCTCCCGTCCTGCAGCCTGGACGACGAGCAGCTCACACTCAGCACATCCTGCCCTTGCAATTTGCCACAGGAACCAAAGGAATCTAAAAGGAACTCTCTGTGACGCCGGGTTCCTCCAGCTCACGGCCCCCCTGAGCGTGCGGGAGCAACACTGAATTCCCAGCTCCCCACGACACAGAGAGATGGGCAGGAACATTGTTCCGTGCTGAATGCGCGCACCAGTCAGCGCTTTCCGTGCCCATGTGACAGCTCTTCTCTGCTGCTGCACCCACACTGCACCCCACGCGGGCTGGCCCTGCAGCAGGACACCGTGCCCGTGCCGCGCCGCTTCCACAATGCCCCTTATGTCATGTGTTAAAAATAGGCTGCTTTTCTATTCCCTGTTTTTCCCTGGAGGGACCTTTTTCCTGAGGATTTATTTCCAGTGTTTGCTGATGATGAGTCAGTTCCATGAACCACCACCCCCCGCCCAGAGTGCTGGGCTCGGCTGCCTCCCTCCCTGGGGGGCTCTGCTTTGGAGTGGATTGCCACCGACCTCTGCCACGCAGTTTCCCACCCCCCAGGACAGGATGGAGCAGAGCAGTGCCCTCCTTCCAGGTCTGCCACTTATTCTGTGTGAGATTTCACTGCAACCTCTGTGCCTTCGCTTCTCCTTTTGGGAATAATTACAGAAGATCAGCTTGAGTAGGTCAGTGGAGACAGAAAGAGGTAAAACAACGGAGCAGGGATTTATGTTTGTTGTTGGTACTCAGCAGAAGAGACAAAGCTCCTCGCTCAGTGCCTGCTGAGCACGCAGCGATCACACCCCAGGCTACAAAGCGATGAGCAACTTTCTGTGCCAGCACTAACTTGATTTCAGCCACTTTCTGCCGGGGACGTACCCGGAAAAGCCAATAGGTGGCAAACTGCACCTCCCCGGGGAGCATCACCCAGGCTCGGGCACAGACAGGAAAACTGGACTCGGTCATCCCGTGCCAATGATTTCATGCTGCTCTTGTCGCACGGTAGATGCAGTTTGATCTTTGGCTCTCCCACACTTGTCCTGTGCCTCAGACACCACTGATTGTTCCAATAGCCCAGGGATTTTAGAGCACCACTGCTGAGCTCTCTGCACTGACAGGGAACAGACAGCCCAAACAACACCCAGCGTATTCCAGCTTCAAAGAAAATCTCTGTCAGACGTGTGCAGGACAGCAAAGGACAACAACAAGCAGCATCTGCTTCCACATCTGCCTGTGGAAGTTCCTGTGACTGTAGGAAATGGCTCAGCTCACTCACTTCTGAAGCAGCAAGACACAGCTGCTGAGAGCCTGCCAGGACCAGGGAATGGCCTTGGCTCGCAGTGCACAGACTGCCACATTTCACCACGAGCAGGTGACACCATTTGTCCCTCCACCTGTAGCTTAAGCGCAAAGGACATGGACTGGCCGGAGAAAAAGCAAGCAAATGATCCTCTCCATTTTCTAAGGATCTGGGGACAGTACAGGGGGAGGAACCCATCAAGCCCCTGCTCCGCTGCGTGCCAAGAGGGGCTCCCACAGCTGAGACAACCACAGGGACTGCGGCTAACTCATAAATCTGCTATTGCAAAAGCTCCTCTTGACCACATCGAGAGCGAGTATGTACTCAAAGACACAGCCAGCAAGTGCGAGTACTTGGAAGTTTAGTGTGTTTTCAGTTAAATGTCAGTGATTTTTGGCTCGCTTCCCCCCGCACCGTGCTTCCACCCCAGTCAGGGAGGCCGCTGTCCCGGCTGGGCTGCAGCTCTGTGCTACGAAGGGCCGGACCCACGGGCTGCTGGCGGGAGCTGCCTCCCCCGTGCTTGTACAACACTGGGACTGGACTCCCGAGAGCCACATTCCGCTCTTTCGGTTCCCAGCACCCTACCGACTTCGACCAGCAAACTCCCGCTTTGCCCGGCTGGCCGCAGGCGGCTCGGGGCGGGGCGGGGCGGGGCGGGCCGTGAGACCGTGGGCACCGCCTCTCGGGCCCGGGTCCCTACCTCTGGCCGCCGCTGCTCCCCACCGAGACGAGGGCCGGGCCGAGTTCCGCCGGTGAGAACGGGCCTCGCCTTGACGCCTCGGCCACGCTGCCCGTGACGTCACCGCTCGCGTCACCGCCTCACAGGTGACGTCACCAGCCCCTTCCGGGGGGCGGGCCCGGCCCCGCCACCGCCGCCACTTCCGGCGCCAGCCCGGCCGCGGGGCGCCGTCGCTAGGAGACGTGCGCGCGTGACTCCCGCGCCGCCGCGCCGCGCGCGGTGACGTCAGCGACGGGAGCCGCCGGGGATCAGCTGGAGGCGGCCGCTGCCGCACCGGGATCTGCGGGGACTGCGGCCGGTAACGCGGCGGGGCCGGGGGCTGCGGGGACTGCGGTCGGTAACGCGGCGGGGTCGGGGCTGCGGGGACTGCGGTCGGTAACGCGGTGGGGCCGGGGCTGCGGGGCTCGGCCGCCCTCCCTCCCTCCCTCCCTCCCCGCGCCTGGCAGCTGCAGCCGGGCCCGGAGGGGGCTGCGGCGGCGGAGAGGCCCCGGCGGCCCCGGCAGCTCCTGTCCCGGTGCCCCGTTTTTACGGCCTTTCATCCGCAGGGGCCGCAGCGGGGCCGGCGGCGCCATGGGGGAACTGTTCCGCAGCGAGGAGATGACCCTGGCCCAGCTTTTCCTCCAGTCCGAGGCCGCGTACTGCTGTGTCAGCGAGCTGGGCGAGCTGGGCAAGGTCCAGTTCCGCGACGTGAGTACCCCCCCCCGGGACCCCCGGGACCGGCCATGGCGGCTGCCGCCAGGACGAAGGCCGAGGGGGGACCCGGCGACTCCAGCCCCTCGCTCCCGGGGCCGCTCGGGCCCCGCCGCCCTAGGCCGGGGGTGGGAGTCGCTGAGGGACCGTGTCTCTCTCTGCAGCTGAACCCCGACGTGAACGTGTTCCAGCGAAAATTCGTTAATGAAGTCCGGAGGTGTGAGGAAATGGACCGAAAGCTGCGTAGGTTTCTCCGTGGGTTTGGTGTGGGTCTAAGGCTGTAGCTTTTGCTGAAAGGAAAAAAACAGAACAAAACATAGCTCAGGCTAAACCTGCAAAGCAGGGTGAGAAACCAGAGTGGTGAGTGGAGGAGTGACGGCTGCTGTGCACTGCATGGGCTGGTGACACGGCCTCCGGGGACTCACTTCCTGCTTGAAAGATAAACCTCCACCAAATGAGACATCTGGGAATAGGAGGTGAAAGAATTCACAGCTCCTGGTCCGGCTGGGCAGAGGTTACGGTGACAGTTTGACATTGAGGTGTCGTTTTAGCAAACAACAGCGATGCTGTCTCCCCAGGGTTCGTTGAGAAGGAGATCAAGAAAGCAAATATTCCTATCATGGACACTGGTGAAAACCCAGAGGTGCCTTTTCCACGTGACATGATTGACCTGGAGGTAATGATGGGTGTTAAGACTCCAGGAGTATTTGAGTCCCTGTGGGGCTGGGGGAAATTATCTCTGTTGATAGATACCCGCTGAATTTAGTGGCAAAGGTGCATTAACCATCAGCCCCAGCTGTCATTGACACACCAGAGCTACCAGCTCACAGCAGCTTGCTTTGGATTCATGAGCATTGTTGTGCTTGTGCAGTCACCAAATGCAGTTGGAAGTAAAAGCCCCTAAAAAGAAACTTCACCCATTCAAATAAGTCAGAAACTGTTGGGACTGCAGAGTGCTTGGTGGGTCTGTGTGAAGTTTATGAGGGTTTTTAAGGGCTTGGAGGACACGATATAAGGCCAGTCTATAAAGACTGGCTGAGTATGACAAGTTTCAAGTTGCCTGGAGCAGACTCTAGATCCGTAGGACATCTCTGAAGGGAGACGTGTCTGGAACGAGTTGTGTGGGGACAGAAAGCATCTCGCCTACTTTCCTGTTCTGATAGACCTAACAGCACTTATTTACAGAATTGCTTTAACTCCTTTTTCCTTTTTTGTTGTTTTTTTCCCCGCATCTCGCAGGCAAACTTTGAGAAAATTGAAAACGAGCTTAAAGAAATCAACACAAACCAGGAAGCCCTGAAGAGAAACTTCTTGGAGCTGACAGAATTAAAATTTATCCTGCGTAAAACTCAGCAGTTTTTTGATGAGGTCAGAATACCGGGGGCGGGTTAACACTCGGGGAGCTGGTTCTTCTCCCACAAACTGCCATTTTTATTCTCAACTATATTTTTAGTTGCCGTTTTGAGCAGCAGGGTCATTTTTATGCTTTGTTTAAGGAAGCTCCTCAAATTATTTTCCATTTTTCATGCAGTACACACAGCTACCCATGATTTACCTCTTATGACGTCGGTTTGGGTTCGTTTTAGCTCAGTAATGGTTTGTCTAACAGTCATGTAAAAAAAAAAATTAAGATGCTCGTAGTTTTTTAAAGCACATCAACAGAGCAAACGTTTGGTGCTGGTGAGCACTTTGGTCTGTGGGTAAGAGTTTCTGTGGGGCACGTGCAGGTAAATAGTCCTGCATCGCTTACCCTGAGGAATTGCAGTCAAGCTTCATTTCTCTTCAGTCTTTGAAATGCTCCATGGAGATTACTCATTAGGGTCATAATGCAAAGTCCACTGAAGCAATAGATTTTTTTTTTTTTAATTTGAGCCTTTGATCAAACCCTAAAGTTTTCAGGGGTAAGTTCTGGAGCAAAGCTGCCATTTAAAATCTTTTAGCATTTTGTCCAATACCAACTCGTCCAGAAACTGGCAGCTCTGGACCTGAGAAGAGCTTCTCTGATGTTGTTCAGATACAGACATGAAGCCTGCATAGGAGAAATGTAATCCCTCGTTGTAAAGCTTAAGTCTCAAAGTCCAAGGAGTTTTCTCAAAGGGCTCCTGTGTTTTTTCAGGACGGTCAGGACGTGGTTTTGCTGAGTACACGTCCTGTTTCCTCTGACCCAAGGATTTGATCAAAGAGCTCTTCACTGATATGACTTCTGGCATTTACAGAGCCTGTGATCAAGGAGAGCTGGGCTCCTGTGAGCTTCAGGCCTTTATCTAACGGTTTGGTTTTGTTTTTTTGGCACTGGATGCTGCTGCCTGCTCAGGCATTAAGGTTGTTCCTGTGCCAACACAAAGTCTTAGTCACTACTGACATAGATACGGCTGCTGGTACGATCAGTTGATTGGTCAGGGGGTTGATTTCAGTACAAAAAACCCTTGTCTTCGAGTGTTGAACGTTCACTTACGAGTGTCTCTTTGGACACGCAGCATTAACCTGATGATCTGTTACTTGGCTGCACTGAGGAGCCGCTGCCTCTTCAAGTGTTGAGTAAAACTGAGCCCAGCTCGTGCTGTGCCTTTCTTACTAATTACCCTCCTCTCTGGTGAGCACTGCTAACGGCTCTTCTTCAAGTACAGTGTGATCATACTAAAGTTAAAGATCAGAATCAATTGTCCAAGCAGTCTACATCAGATCACCCCCAGAAGGGAACTGGTCACACTTAAATGAAATGGCCACAAGAAATTTAGTTCTGTTTCTGCTCCTGTTTGACAACTGCTGTGATAATACACCAAAATGCAACGAGTAGAACATACTGCTCCAGGTAAGAGCAAACTGAGCAGCTGGTGAGTGAAGTTCAGTGAGACATAGATGCTGAAAATTTCAAGCAGTTGCAGTTCCCAGGTGAACTGTGGGCGGCTGCGCGAGGTCTGACGACCCCGAAGGGTTGAACGCTTCGTTTCCCCACGCTGCCGTTTGCACAGTGCCTTCAACACTTGAAGACTTCAGTAACTTGTAATTACAATTGTGTTACTCATAGTAATAAGTTGCACAAGAAGTGGCTCGCTCTCCAAATTGCTGTATCCCCGGCATTTGCTCTGCACTGGGGGAGGGAGGGTGGCAAAATTTTCCCCTGTTTTTTTCACGTGACCCTTCCAGCCGAAGCGGCCGCTTCTTGTTTCAACTCACCATGTTGATGATTATGCTCCTTTTCTCAGTCTTCTTGTCTTTGCTTATGAAGAGCAGTAGAGCTGGAGAGATTTCTCTGACAGTTTTGCCTAGACTGTGAGCGTAAAAGAAGACTGGAAAAGTAACGGTTAATGGCATGCAGTCCCCTGTCTCTCTCTCCTCCAACTCTTCTCACCATCTGCTTTTTTTTCCTGTTTGTTTTGCATCTGTCATTTCTGTCGGGGCTCTGGGTTAGTAAGTTCGACGGTGAAATGAATCCCTTTTAGTTCTTGTGAAGATTGATTTTTTTTTGTTCTGTTTGTGAACTGGAAGGGGCTTGAATTGTATGACGTGGTGTGGCCATCCAGAGCCCTTGCAGAGCAGAACTGTCATCAAAAGGAGGGGAAACGAATCTTTTCTTCAGGCCTTGAGGTGAAAGGTGCTGGTCTGAGTGAACAATGAGCTATTTTAGAAAGTTTAACAATAAAGGGTCTGCATACTAATTACCAACATGCAAATACTTGGGGTTTTCCAATCCTGAACAACCTGATGTAGTAAAAGTACTTCCAATAACGATGATCCTTCACTCGCTACTGGTGAAAACCTCTTCAAATTACATTTCCTAGAGTCTCAGTTTTCTGCACTGTGGCTGGACAGCTCTTCCATTTCCATGTAATCCCTCATTTTTTTCCTCTCTGTTATATCTTCTACTGCTGCTTTAGTTACCCTTCTGGAACCAGAGCTGGTGTTGCTGTGTCATTTCCTTTCTGGAAAGGGTGTGAACAACAAATCAAAGAAGTTGAGAAATTAATTTAAAGAACATAGGGGTTTGTTATGCAAATAATCCTCCTGCAAGAAAGTTCTTGTGTAGTAAAACTAACCCAAATTTATTCTGAGCTGCTGTGTTGTAATTTCAGGCCCTCTAAGCAGGACTTGTCTGTTTTATAGTGTCCTGAATAACAGGAATATGGCCCCAAAGGGTCCATACTGAGCAGTTAGGAGAAGTACTCTCCCAAGGGAGGTGGAGCTGAACTTTTCCCATGTGCTCTCCTTCCTTTTTTGTTTCATAGGCTAAAATGTGGAGGATCTCACCAGAAAATTATCAGAGAGTATATTGATTATTGATAAATACAATACAAGCCTCTTACAATTGTAACTTGCTGTTTTTCAACATCCTGAAGTCTAGACACCAAATATCACTGGTGCGTTTGGTCTGTAGGTTTTGTTCTGGGGGTCCAGCCTTTCTTATTTTGGTTGCGTTCTCTGCAAAGCACAAATTTTCATTCAGTTTTTTGATGTTGCAAAAAAAAAAAAAAAAAAAAAGCTGAAGGGCCCAGAAATTCTTCTGGTTGACTTTCCAAAGTAAATTAAGGGCTCCTCACTTGTGCAGCACCTGAGAGCTAAAGCGAGCGTGCGTGCGAGCAACTGAGCTGCGTTTGATGTCAGCCTTGCAAAACAACTGTTCTTTTACGTGGTGAATGCTTTTATTGGACACACGAGTGAAATGTCGTGGAGCTTTTCACTAAAATTATGATGCAACTATTACACCAATAAAGAAACCGTGGCTGAGTCATTAAACTTGCTATAGACTTTTGCAAGGCTGCTCTGTATCTGTGCATGCATTTTATGTGTTCTAGGGTCAAATTCTACCTTCAGGTGCACGTTAGCAAGTTCCCTTTCCAGCTCGGGGAGGGACACAACTCCTGTGTACTGCAGAGGGTAGAATTTGGCCCCCTCTTTGTGCTCAGGAACTGTAATTTTTGTCAGTTCATTATATAAGCTGCAGAGGTAGAAATAACTGTGCTGCAGGATGGGACGAAGTGTGAAGATGGTGCACAACAGGATGTGATTTGAACATCCTTCCTGACTTGAATTGCTGACACTTACAAGCTGTATTCCCAAGAATTTCAGTCTGCAGATGAGTTACAGTGAATGACAGTGAAAAACTCTGTGTGGTTTTAATGCCTGGCCAGGCAAAAAGTGACCGGCATCATCAGACTGCCCTAAGCAATGCATCTGATGTGCCTGCCAATAATATGGGTAACAAATAATGGTAAAAATCTGGAAGAATGAAAATATTTAATATCTCTGAGGGTCTTTTTAAGCTCCTTTTTAATTATTGTGTGTTTTTCCTGGAGGGAGAACTTTTTAAAGGCAGTGAAGACAATGACCATCCAGTCCTTGCAGGTTTTGTTACTGATTCTGACCCTGCATCTCTGCAGATGTGGAAGTAACGTGGAATCGATCAAATGACCATCACGTCATTCCAAAGTGACTGAGGTTTTAGTGCCTCTGCTTCGGAGCCTGGCCAGTGTAGGATATGCAAGTGTTGCTGGTCAGACTGGTTGCAGGGTTACAGCCTTGGGAAGCTGTAAGCAGCCGTAGGTCAAGCTGTCTGTAGAAGACTCAGCTGAGCTTCTTTCTCCTGTTGTGTAGAGCAAGGCTCTGCAAGTACAATTTCCCAGGCACCTCTTGGAAACGCCTTTTGCATCTTTACTAACGTGCAGAAAATACTCAAGTGTGAGAGGGAATCAGCATCCTACCTTCATGGTTAAGATCTAGGGAAAGATGAGAGTAAAGCCCCTCGCTTTGTTTTGTGCCATTGAAAATGGTTCTTGGGAACATCACTTGTATTTAAAACTTGATAAATTTATATATATTTTTTTTAATTCTGCCTTTCTTCAGACTTATATATCCAACAGTCCCTGTGGTCTGTTGTGGCAAACTTCAGACTGTTCTCGTGTGGAAGCTTTGCTGAGCCATTCCACTTTTCCTCTTGTTTTTCTCCTTCCTTGTGCAGTTCTTGCTGTCCTTTCTCTCATCTAGTTCCTCTTTCCGCTGTGTTATGTTTGTTCTGTCTTTTTCCTTTTTTTTTTTTCTTCTTTTCCCTTCTTTTTTTTTTCTTTTTTTTTGTCTCCCCAAACTATCTCCTGGTTCCTCGTTCCCTGCATGCCACTAACTAGTTTCATTAGATATTAATTGATTTGTGAATTCAGGCTGAATTGCATCATCAGCAGATGGCGGATCCAGACCTGTTGGAGGAATCCTCGTCGCTCCTGGAACCAAGCGAGATGGGAAGAGGTGCCCCGCTGCGACTCGGGTAATGGCAGCTCCTCTTTCCTCTTACCTGATGTGCAGCCTGGGGAGTCCCCAGTGATTTGGGTACAGTCCTGGAACTTTCCAGACTGGCACGTTGAGCGGATGAAGGCTGATCTAAAACCAGCTGTTGGCCTCTGTTCTAGCTACATTAGCTGCCCAGTCCATACTGGTGCTTCACACATTTTCATCCAGGAAAGGCTGAGAGCCCTGGGGCTGTTGAGCCTGGAGAAGAGAAGCCTGAGAGGGGATCTTATGAATGGTTACAAATCTCTGCAGGGTCGGTGTCAAGTGGAAGGGGCCAGGCTCTTGTCAGTAGTGCCCTGGGATAGGATGAGAGGTAATGGTCACAAACTGAAACATGGGAAGTTCCACCTCAACATGAGGAAAACCTTTTTTAGCTGTGAGGGTGACAGAGCCTGGCCCAGGCTGCCCAGAGAGGTTGTGGAGTCTCCTTCTCTGGAGACTTTCCAGCCC
>WTSP01017986.1:15824-48530 GCA_025331215.1 Actenoides lindsayi | reverse complement strand
GTGTGGGCCCAGGTGGCCAAGGAGGCCACCAGCATCCTGGCTTGTGGCAGCACTGGTGTGGCCAGCAGGAC
The DNA here is from genome assembly GCA_025331215.1 of Actenoides lindsayi. Classification (NCBI taxonomy): domain Eukaryota; kingdom Metazoa; phylum Chordata; class Aves; order Coraciiformes; family Alcedinidae; genus Actenoides; species Actenoides lindsayi. The sequence goes on along the minus strand of WTSP01017986.1, from coordinate 48,459 downwards.
TAGGGCAGGGATTGTCCCCCTGGACTGGGAGCTGGGGAGGCTGCACCTCAAATGCTGGGTTCAGTTTTGGGCCCCTCACTCCAAGGACACTGAGAGGCTGAAGCGTGTCCAGAGAAGGGCAACAAAGCTGGAAAGGGTCTAGAGCACAAGTCTTCTGAGGAGCTGCCGAGGGGCCTGAGATCATTCAGCCTGCAGAAAAGGAGGCTCAGGGGAGACCTTATCACTCTTGACAACTCCCTGAAAGGTTGGAGCCAGGTGGGGTTGGTCTCTTCTCCCAAGGAACAAGTGACAGGACAAGAGGAAACAGTCTCAAGTTGCACCAGGAGAGGTTTAGGTTGGACATGAGGAAAAACTTCTTCTCTGAAAGGGTTGAGGAACACAATTTAGTGGTGCCCTGACAGTGCTGGGTTAACAGTAGGACTCGGTGATCTTAAAGGTCTTTCCCAACCAAAACGATTCCGTGATTCTATGACTACTTCAGGTCCTAAACTAATGGGTCACTTAAAAAATTATCTCACGAATAACCCCAACTGGCACACCATAGACCAAATGAGAAATGTGACAACAGATCAAACATATCCTGAAGAACCTGGAAACCCTTTTAGGAATGCTGGATGGGCTTTACATTTCTGTACTGAAAGGTGCTCTGTAGGGGTTGGGTTTTTTTAAGCCCTTATGCAGCTCTCATTGATTTACCAGTATGTTATTTCTCCATTCAGACAGTACTGTCAGTGGAGGTACACTGGCATAAAACTGGTGTGTTGTCATGCTCTCACTATGTGGCTGCACTGTGGCTTGTAACAAGCACTGTCAAAAATTTCCTGGGTTTAATCCTATATTCCAGCACTTAACCTACAGAAATACCATCTGCAATTGAACTTATCCTTTGTTATTACTTTGTCAGGAATGAAACCGTAAAAAATGAAAAAGAACAAAAAGAAAAGCAGGAAAATGAACTTTTATGACACACACACACACAAAAAAGATGCAGTAGGTTTTCTGGGTACTTGCTAGTAGTTAAGTCCATGTCGCAGTACCTGGGCAGCGCTGCGTGAGCTAATGCTGCAGAGACTCTGTCACTGTAAATGAATGTCAGAGAATGGATTTATTGGCATTCTGCAGAGATTTTTACAGCAACAAATTGTAGCTTGCTCGCTCCAAACCGTTCTCTTCAGCTTGGATATTCGCCTAAATACATTCGGTCGCGGCAGGCATGAGAAGATGCTATGCTTACAGAATGAATTATTGCTGAGAAGATAATAGTGTTACTAGTCTGGAAGTCTTCTGATTACAGTTCTCTTGAGGTATATGGGTTATGAGTAAGTAGTTGGCAAGCAACAGGAAAAATAAAACATCAAATGAAACTGGCGTTATAATAGCTCCAGAACTTGAGGGGGGAAGGGAGAAGAGAAAAACCCTTCCCTCCCTCCACTGGAAGGATGGAACTCCTTACACTAAGGAATTTATTATCAGATCTTAGCAGGGAAATTCAGTCCCTGACATGATGGCACTGGGAAAGACACTGTTTATAGATTCTTCTCCAGTTTCCACATTTTTCAGCACTTCAGAGGTAGGCTTCTCCTAAAAGAATAATCTGATTTCTTAAAACAAAACCCTGGATCACGAGCTCTCCATTCAGGCTTTTTTTTTCCATTTTCCCAAAGGGAAGCCAGATTTCATCAAGGAAAACACCCAGCAGCTGGTACTAAAGTAAATATTTGTTGCTGACAGATCCACGCTTTGGAAAAGATTTATAAATCAGGTCCCAAATAATGTCTCAGTGGCACTAAAAGACATCTGGAGTGATGCCAGAGGGACCGGTGCAGTTACTGCAGCTCCCAGCAGCACTCCAAAGCTGCTCACTCAGGTGCCCAAACACGGACCCAGACCCTGAGCTTAGCATCTCATTTCTGAAGAACTGAAGTACACAAATTTTTGGTGTTTAAGTGTGACTGTTACTATGCAAGACTCAGAAGTCTGGCACAATAAGCAGGTCTACTAGTTTATCTGCTCAGGACAAAAAACTTCATTCCCAAAGAACAGGGCAAAACTAAATGAGGAGATTCTACAAAATGTACATTTAGCTGCTCTTCTGTTCCTCATAAAGCTTGATGCCCTGCAATGGCAGCTGGAGGCACCAGGGGCCCAGGAAACCCTCACGTTTAGTGACAAAGGTGGGAGCAACAGAAGGAAAAAAATATCTCTCACCTGCAAAAAAGCTGTCATGAAAGATGGCAAAAGAGTGCCCAGCCCAGCGCAGCTGACAGGGAGTACCTGCTGCACACAAACTGTGGGGTCTGAGGTTGGTGTGCATTGCTTTTTTTTACCACCTTTCACTCATTTCCCTAAACTGTACACGATGGCAAACACGGTTGCGAGACGTCAGCGAGTGCCCTCTCGTAGACACGGCGTTGATTTGCGACCTGAACCCGTGGCATGATGTTGAAGTAGGTGTATGAGCTTTCTGTGGAAGCATGGACATCCCTACACTCCAGCACAACTTCAGTTCACAGCACGCTTTCCTTTGCTTTCGAGAAAAAAAACTCGAGATGGGGCTTATTAAAAAAGGACTCTCACTTACATATCAGTACAAACTATCTTGAAAACTTGGGTATTTCCACCTCATTTCGTTTCACTTTTTCTCAAGAGGCTTTGCAACCTTCCCTATCCTCAGAGCTGCCGTATCCAAAGCCAAAACCATAAATGAATAAAGCAGGAAGACATTCTTTTACCTCTTTCTCATTGCCGGTTATCATTTCCCACGTCCCATAGTGGCCTTTCTCCTGCCGGAAGAACTGAATGGCTTCTAAGAAGGCCTCAACTTCATACGTGGTCTGCTTGAGAAAATCTAACGGAAACAAAACGTGTCACTGAGAATTTGCTCGTAAAGAAGCTTTAAAAATTTTAACCATCCTTTCCTGACCCATTTCCCTGTTCTGTGTGCTGTGATATTTTTTAATCATTTACTAAACCAGAACGTCTGAAGACCTTGGGCTCTCACTAAGATTTAGCAGTGTAATGTCCAGCAATCACATTGCAGGTAGGAACTATCACAATCCACCCCATTAAACAACCTATCACAAATCCATGTAGGAACTATCACAATCCATCCCATTAAACAACCTATCACAAATCCATGTAGGAACTATCACAACCCATCCCACAATCCACCCCATATAAACCAACACCAGCAAATGTCAACGTGGAGCACACGATAAGACAAGAGTTCCATGGCAATGAGCTTTGGCTGTGGCAGACTCTGAGAAGGCAGTGACAAGGCTGTGATTAACCTATCAGAGCTCATCCCGTGCCTCTACGCCTATGGCCAATGCAAGATGGTACCTGGGAAGAGTCTGTACCAGGATCAAGCGTTGGGAGCTGCTGCTTCTTTAATTTGAGCATTAAGAATTTAAGATAATGCTAGTCAGCTGGATGCAGCATGTTGTACGCCCTTGAGAAGTCTCTAAACCCTGAGTTAACACTCCCCAGTAACCTTTTCTTTCCTTTGTTTTATTAAGGAATTGACGGTCAAGATGATCTTTCGTGGACTTACAATAAAACAGACCCAGCCAAAGCAAGCACCTTGCTTGTACCAATTAACCTGCTGACAGAATTGTGCTGCTTTCCCTAAATATTTCAGGAATGTTTAATCACAGCTCCGGAGTATCTGGTTATTGTCCACGGCTACTGCTGCTCGATGGCAGCCCTTCCCAAGGACAAGGTGGCAGCCTGGGGACACTCTGGTGTACAAATGAGGCCACAGCACAGAAAAACCTGAGAAGCGGTCGAGCTCATTTGCTCTCACAAAGCAGTAGTGCAAGAGAAAGCAGGTCTCATGCCACGTGTTCCCTCCAAACTGCTACAGGCTCGCAAGAGAGTTGCAGCCAACACTCTTCTTCACATGAGAGCGCCCAAAACCATGGCTCATTGAGACTGCAACAGAAGTCACGCAGCAGAACGAGTTTGTCGTGATCTGGGAAGAAACAGTCTCTTTGCCTCACACTGTGGAAAGACTCCCTAGAGCAATCGGGCTGCTCGACAAACCTGAGTAAGAAAAAACCACCACCGAAACGCTTCAGGAATTCAAGGGCTGTGTCTTTGCTCTGAAACAGAGATTCGGGATTATCCTGAGGATTACTGGCTTAAAGGGGAAACAAAGCCATGATGGTTTATTGTCCTTCTCTTCAAGGTTATCTGCTTGCAGCCTTGATCAGCTCAAGTCCTGCTGTGCGCACGTTAGGAAGAAGGAAGGGAAGAAGCAGGAGGTTAATTCTCTCCAAGGTAAGCGTGCTGCTTCAGAAGGTACTGATAGGTATAAACAGTGGTGATGTGAAGAGTCAGAGAGTCAGTTCTCAAGCTTTGCCTGTCCAGCAAGATGCTTCTTTTGACTTGTTCATGAAGCTTCTAAAGAGGGAAGCTTTACAGGAGGCTGGCATAGACGCCAAGGGCAATACAGGGATTATAGAAATTATGGGAAACACGAAGGACTAACGCTACGGTAATTCCTGAAATGTCTCCTCCGTGTGCTTGACAATGAAACAAAAGCTACAGAAACCTTCAATTAATTGCAAATGCTTCACCCTGGCTACTGCTTGAAAACAGCACCGTACAGATTTTATCTACGTGGCAGGCAATGAAGTTTCAAATCTGCTAAGGGGCCAAACATCAGAATTTACCCTTTCAGAGTTTCCCCCAGGCAGAATAATTACTTCAGGAAGGTATGTTCTACAGACTGAGGTGCAGTGAACACTCTAGCAGTGCCACTCTGTAGATACCCTCCCTGTTTTGCAGGTATTTGGATGCCCAGAGAGATCACGCGTCTTCAAGCTCACACGGTGATCAAACAAGAGAAAACCAGCCAGGTAAAGCCCCAGCCCTACCTTCACTGCTATCTCCAGGATCTGCAGCGGTTTTAACAGCGAGTCACAAACCGGGATGCTAAAATATCTGTGAAAGAGTTGTAAGTGAGGCTGGTCACTGCCAAGAGAACAGCCTCTGACGGCAGCTTTAATGAAAGAGTGGAGTAAGCCACCTGAGAAACTGGTGGAGGGTTGCATCTGAAAGCTTTTGTCCTCACAGAATTAAGCTCTGAGTATTCAGAGGAGCAGAGGGCTGGGCTTGGCCGCAGAAGGGAGAACTACAGCTCCTGCAGCCCTCCGACCATGACTCACATGTTTTGCTTCTTCACAGCTGTGCACCCTCCTAACCAAAAGGGACCACAGACCATCCGAAGGGCTGGATCTTGGACCTGCTGAGAGGATGCTGTGCCAGTGCTGAACAAGGGTCTGCCCTCTAAGATCAGCAGTTTTTAAATTCCATGCTCAAGGGAGTATTTTCTCTCTGTTCTGACTGTCCCCAAGCCCATAGAGATGAGGGAAGAAGGTGCTAAAAACCCAAGAGGGATTCATCTGATTAGTTCATGGGAAAAATATCAAGCTGTAAGCACGTGAAATCCCCACCACACATTCTTTCCTACGCAAGTAAACCCGGGAGAAAAACACAATTATGGCAGCCTTACTACAAAACCAGCTCGAAGTAGAAAGGAAGCTTTATCGAGGATACTGCCGTTGCTTAATTTAGGCAAGTTCATTCTCACTTTCCATAGGAGGAAACTATTGCATCAGCAGTAAGGCACTGAACAACCAGCTCCATCCAGCGCGGGGCTGTGCAGAAGCTGCTGGCCAGGCCCACAGGACAGAGGCACATTGATGGGACACGGCCCAAGAAAAGGGGATTGTACCCGAGCTGAAAGGAGCTGCGCTGCACGTCCTCCCAGCCTTCAGCAGGGAAGAGCTGGGGCTTCTGTAAATCGGATCTAACAGTCTATGAAAAGGCGAGAGGACAGCGGCTGGCTTGGCAGCCAGCTCTGTTATGCCACAGCAAAGCAAGGAAAACAATGAAGGAGCTGTTGGGGTGCCTCCCCTTGCGTGCAAGAGAGAGGGTGGTGCGTGGGAGATGGAAGCAGATGCTGCAGCTGCCAAGAGGGCAGGTGGTAAACCCCACCGGTACCAGGAACGATTGTGCCATCAGCAGAAGGGATGATGGGTGCCTCGCTCGCAGGGGCTTCCCCTTCAGCACATCTGGCTGTTTGTAGAAGGTGGGGCACGTTAGGGGAGCTTGGTGCAGCGGTGGTTGTAGGTCACTCTTACCCCAACTCCCGTGCAAAGCCGTAAAGTTTACTGAAGGTCTTCCAGCAAAAGGCTGGTGAGGTTTTACAGGTACCCAGACTGATGCTACAAGCTTAATCCAGGCTGGTCTGCACTTGGAAAGTTCTCCAAGCAGCTTCTCCAGCTGTTGATGAATATAACATCAGATTACTTGTGGAGAGCAAACCAAAATTCTCTCTGTTCTGTTTAATTTTAACATCAGAAAACCCTCCTTGAGATTCTACCTTTGCACAACCAAGTGTGGCGCCTCATTTTAACACCAGATATGGCTAATCCTTTTATAACAGAATAACTGCTATAAAGCTCCTTTGGAAAAGAGGGAAAGACATCTGGGAACACCATGACTTTATAAATGTCCCCAAATTTGCCCATCTCTCAAAGGCATGGCCGAGTTTGTTCAGTACTGCAGGGAGCTGTAGGAAGGAGCTTCCTTGCAGAGTACAAACAGCTTACATAGCTCTTTAAAAAAAAAAAATCTCAACCCTTAACTCATCAAAATGATGCAGAGAGGACCAGGCTACTCGACACCCCCTGAGTGCACTTGCAGCTGGTGCAGAACTGTTACCTTTGAGGGTCCTGTTCCTCATTTCATCTGTGTGAGGTGTTTTGGCTGCTGTGGGACCTTCGGTCTCCAAACAAGGTGCTCAAGGTTATGAGCTGTGGCTCCTTCTCTGTCACTTGGCAGATGAAGGTTTGGTTGTATGGGTGAGTAATGAGGAAATCTTCAGCCCCAAGCTCCCACATGCTCTCCCACCCAGGGCAGGACAGCTGCCCCTTTGTCTGAAGGTGGGTGTGTTGCTGGCACCTCGTCTAAAAGCCCCTCGGGAATGGAGATCTCAACATTTTTTCTGACTCACGAACACTTCTTGTGTGTGTCTAAAGACAGTGGCAGAAATTAACTGCCCTGGTGAATTTGGCCTCATCTGTAGCTCCAAATCAACCGGTTTTACATCAGTCAAAACACTGAAGATCTTTGTGCAAAAACTTCTATAAATAGGCCTCATTACCAGAGGATGAGAGCCACAGACTCCGCTGCCTCCAGCTAAAAGTGGGGATTTACAGCAGGCCCAGATAATAGGAAACCTCTATGCAAACATTCCAGTTCACATTCTGTATTTGTATGCACTGCAGACTGCTGCCCTGGGTCTCCTGCTGTGCTTTGCAGCAGAAAGCTCCAAACTAGCTGATGTTTCATTACTTAGATGATGATTCCTCTTCATTACCATCAAAAGAAGACGCCTCTTTAAGATGACACATCCTAACCTGCCACGCCAGCTGTTAGAAAGGGACCGTTTCAACATTCGGTTTAAACTGCGTGCCCCTTCGGTGCAATAATTGTCATTCATGAAGCTATTCGAACTCATTACTGCAGCACAACAGAGGCTGAAATGGTCATCAGCCACCAGGAATGCCAGCAGGTGTTTGAAGGCATCCTCTACCACCTGAAAAACTTCGAGAGCCACAATTCGAGTCTCCATCTGAGTGGCAGCACAGCTCACTCCTGCACCTCTCATCCACCCCGCATAGAAAAGTCTGTCTTTGGGAAGAGCAGGGAAACCTTTCTCCAGCTCCTGGTGGGGCTTCGGTCGGATGCGATCACCAGACGGGGAGAATTTTCCCCCTGCCAGAACTGGGAGGGTGGTTGGGTGTGCTGGGACACCAGCAGTTCACAGCTCCCTGCTGCGTCTTGGCCGATTCTGCAAGCTGGGACCCGCTGCTATTTGGACACAGCGGCAGCAGCAGCAGCAGCAGCAACATTACTGCACCAAACCCTCGGGAGGGCTGAGGAACTGCAGCCAGGATGGTTTATGATGTGTAAAAACCGAGTGTGTCATTTTTCAAAACAGCCCCAGTTGCCCCTATTGCAACCCAGTAAATGTCGTCCTCCCACCTGGGCTTTTCTTACAATAAATTTGTTATTTTTACGGTTAATAAAAGCGAAGCAGTACGCTGACAAAGTGCTTTACCAAAGTGAGCTAAACCACTGAGAGTAATCCAAGGGTTTTGGCTGACATTTCACAAAAGGCTGAGGCCCAAAGACGCAGCCGAACGAGCGTTAACACAGAATCCAGGAGTCTGAGCTCACACGGCACGTGTTTTCATTAAAGAAATGCTGATTCTGACATATTGCCCATCATCTGACTATCAAAACTTGTAAAGAATCCGCCTCAGCTTCGTCTGTTCCCTGCAGCACTCCCATCTACAGATACACCCCAAAGCTGGAGAGCTGCCTACATAGGCACCAGAGGCCTACAGGTGAAAGATGCTGCGTTCGGTGAGTATTGTTTTCCATACGGTCCCTGAATTCTTCCTGAGGATCACTATCATTGATATTAAAGCAATCTGTCACCCAGCAGTGGCTGTATTTCTAAGGGATGATCATGGAAAGGCCCACAGGTAGGGAGGTAGCCTCGTCCGGCTCTTGCCTACCCCCCTCAGCAACCGCAGCTTTGGTCCAATGTCTCTTCCCAACTGAAGTCGCTGAGAACCTGAGATGCTTTTTAGTTCCCTCCTACAAGACAGCAGGGCCCATGAGAACCTCCTCAGAGCTCCAAAAACCACCGGTTGACCTTGGTTAAAGAGTGGGGAAGGCAGGACAACAGTCACTGGAAGGAAATGAAGATGACTGGGAAGTTGAGTTTGGTGGCCGTTCACTGACGGAGAGAATGTTTGTCACTATAATTTCTGGAATATGACAAATTAGTAGAAACTGCATTTAAGTTGGTGTGATGTCACAATAGTATCTCCTTGCTTCCTCATCTCTTTGGTGGAAAGCTGGCTCAGGTGAAGGCGGTGCCAAAAATATCTTTTGTAGTTCCTTCTGGTAGTAGTTCCTCCTTCACCCCATACAGAATTTTCCTGGGACAAGAAAAATCTCTGTACAGATACTGGTGAAAGGTCTTCCTTCTTGTGATGCTACAGATAGTAGGAGGTGGATAAAGATTAAAAATATTTGGATTTTTTGCTGTCTTCTCTTTGGTTTTAGCAGTCTCAGAAGATGGTGCTTCCACCAGCACATTTCCACTGGCCGCTGTTACCATGCTACCACTGCTAATCATGAAACATGATTTCATGCTAAGAAATGCAAATTACATTTTGCCCAATTTTTTTTATCCTTCCAAGTCATCCCCCTCTCACCTTGCCAGCTGTTTCTTTCAAATACATTTAGATTGGTGTTTTTCTTCTGCTTTCCTTTACCCATGGTCTTCAATTAAAAAAAAAAAAAAAAGAAATCGATTTCTAATTGATTTTTTTTAACTTTAGTTCTTTTAAAACAAAAGCTGGTAAAAAAGAAAATACACAACTCCAAACCAGAGGGAGGCTGCTGAAAGAAAAGGCTATCATTTTAGAAAACTTCTGGTTAACCATCTAAGCACAGAGGACATTTCCATCTCTTGTACTGGTACGTTGAAGAAAGCTCCTGCACGCTGCCGGCTGCCAAAGGATTTGGGGTGAAGGCAGCTGGAGATCATCAGGGAATAAGAGACATTCCTGCAGCTGAGGAATCATTCTGCCAGCCTCCCAACACCATAATTAGGGGCTGCCTATCAAATAAAAATAAATGAGCATGATGAAGAACCATTTCCCTTTCTAAGAGCGATCTTTGTAGCACAGATCTCCCACAGTAGGATTTTTTTTTTTCTAGCATTTCTGGTAATACCTGCTGGGGATTTATTTGCTGTGGGGAGGGACTGTGGTGATTAGTGTCATGCAGTTTCTGTTTAACGATGAGCAAATTTCTACTGTGGGGTGTATGAGTAATATCATCACATAGAGGATTACAGGCAGGACACAGAGAACGGCTGAAAAAGGGGCAAGATCACCCAACCATCATGTTATCATAAGGCAAAAAGCAACCTCCTGAGTTCCCAGCACATTTTAAGAGCTACTGCTTGTCAGATATTACAGAAAGCTGGTAAGAAAGGCTGTGGCCATCAGCTCCAAAAAATAAGGTTCTGAACATTTCTGTCTCCAAAAAACAAGCAAACGGTCCCAACCCAGAGGGGATGGCAGGTAAGGAAATGAGAGTGAATCCATCTGCTTGAACCTGGGGAGATGAGGAGAGCTCCAGTTGGACCTCACAAGAAGAGAGTTTGCCCAGGGCTTGTAACATAGCCACAGCACCTCTGGAAGTGATCCTCTGAATAAAAGGACCCACCATTTACTTTGCCAAAGCAGAGTCCTGTCATATTATTAGCCAAATCAAGAATGAAGTATAATGCCCTGGCTGTGAGAGGCATCAACCTCACAGCTCTGAAGTTTTCCTGAGAGCAATGTACTATCATATTATTCATAGACCATGTGGTACGAAGCTGCTAACCACTAACAGAAGCTAGATGAGGTCATTTCCAAACAGGACACAACCCTGCAATAATCCGCTGTATTTATAGCAAATAAAGCTTCGCAGCGCAAGTTCCCTCCGAGAGCATCAAACCAACATTCAGTGGGTTTAACTATTTGCTTTGCAGGACACGAAGCCTGCATTAAAGCTGTTTAAAGCAGCATTAGACACACCACGAGGACCAGCAGTTTTAGGTTTTATCAGCTGAAACACGAGCGCACCGTCTAAACACAGACAAAGAACCAAAATATCCTTGGTCTCTGACAAGTTCCAAGCGGTTTCCAAACCAGCTACTGTATTCCTGGTGCAGGTGAGAGTTCTGCTGCTGCTGAATGTTGAAGCTGGAGCCTGGAAACAACCCAACACCCACACAAATGAGCATCTTCACAGCTCCTAAAATAGTCTCGGGTGGTGGGCACAAGGCAGCAGCTCTTCTGCACCACCCCAGCTTTGGTGATGTGTAAGAAAAGGAGAATGAGCCCAAGGCATGGAGGGGAGAGGAGCAGGAAGCTGTGACTGCAATGAGGATTTCAGGACATTAATCATATTGGTGTTTCAGAAGAAATGTCACTCCTACAGACTGAAAATCCTAATGAGAGTGTGGGCAAGCAGGCTTCCTGGAAAAGCAAAAGCTGACTGAAAGAACTGATGTTGTAGAGCGAAAACGTCCCAGAAAGAAGAAAAATAGTCTCATTTCAAGCAAAGTATTCTTAATTATACAAAAAAATTTTCTGAATTCTGCCCTAAAACATTTAATAAGTTTTGCAGCATCCCACAAGCCTCACCACAGATATTTAGAGTGAAATGGTTTTGAACATTATGGCAGCACTAATATTTCTCTGGAAGGTCACACATCAGTTCTGAGAAGTCCATGTGGACCTGAGATATCTGTCTGCTGAGAGACCAGCCGTGGTTTTGGCCACTCGTGCAGATGACTGGAGATCTGATCTTATTAGCCATTAAGTGATTTAATTAACCAAAGTACAGCTGCTGCAGTGAGACACAAGTCCCAGGTTTGAGTCGGGCAGGTGAAGGGCTGAACACTGTCTCAATTCGTACCTTTTCCTACCCCAAATTATCAGGCAAACCTTCAGAAAGGTCTTGCTTTCAAAACAGTGGAGAAGGACGTTTTTCTTTAATGTCAAAAAAAAGTTATTTTCTCCTCAGTTCTACTTTAATTTGTCCTTCCAGACATCATCTGAAAAAGGCAAGAAGAAAACTCTTTTCTTCAGCTGCCCTCTCCGGAGAAGAAAAGCCATCCTGTTTGCAATGTGAAGACTGAGAAATCTCTCCAAAGCCCTTTTTGGACTGGTGACAGCTGCTTTGCATTGTATATGGAGAAACACATCCTTCAGCTTAAGTATTTAATGTCATCTTCTCAAACTGTCTCAATGCTTCAGTCATTATTTTGAATCGTAGTCCAAGAGCTGGTAAGCCCTACATGTCCTATATACACGTAGCAGAGGAAAGCTAGTAATAATTATGAGAAAAACACCTCCCACCTAAAATGAGAGTAGAAAAAGGAAGTGTGGGCACAGCTAACGGCAACCTTAAAAGCCAGAGATAGAGAAAAAAAATCTGACACTGTCCTACTTGTTTCGACGTAGCCGAGTTGTGACAGAATGAGCTTAAAACAAACGAGCTGTTAACCAGGAGCTTAAAAGTATGTTCTGTATTTCTCTCTTGCCTAAAATATTCCTTCATTGTACTTCTTTCATGTGTTTATTTCTCTAATTTATTTTTTTTTGTGTGTGTGTTTATGGTGAAATTGGAGATGACAGGATATGGTTTTGAAAGTCCCTTAGCTTCCTGTGTCTTGAGGGTGACGATCAAGATAAGGATGTGAAATCAAACCAGATGAAAGAAAATAAAATCACAAAGTGAAACTCCATGTCTCCCAGAATCAGCTGGTTGTATTTTCCTTCTCCTTGCATAGACTTCCCTCTATATCCCAGCACCAAGTGGTCAGGCTTCTTAACTTTTAACAGCAAATACTAAGTGAAACACAGTAGCTGGCAATCTCATCTAGGGAAGGAGAAGACCTCCTAAAATAAGACAAAATTAAATAACCCTTCAGAAGAAACTTCAGTCTGATTTCTGGGGCGTAGAAACGTAAAGGATTAAAAAGCAGAGAATGGGAAATATCAGAGCACTCTGAATATTTTGAGCCATTCCCTCTTTATTGCCACCCTGGGACTGACTGCGCTTCTCTCTTGGGGGTTCGGTGGCCATTTCAACAGCAAATTTCCCCCCAAATTTGAGGTGTGCAGTTCTCACCATTTCCCTAAGAAAATGGGCACGGAGAGGGAGAAGTCCAAGCTGTGGCTGCAAGTGGAGGGATCACAGAGATAAAGGCAAACCTATGAATCCTATGCTACAGCCCACACCTACATTGGGAGTAGTGGTTTAGGAAACTGGAGGAAAAAATGAAGCCACTTCCTTCCACACTCTGCTCAACTCAAGCATAGCTTCTTTCAAAGCCTGAGAAGTTTGTAAAACTAAGTTTTATATAAAATCCCCCACTGATGAAGGTCCAACCTCATCAGACGCTTGAGAAGAACTGGGTCTCTGGAACTAACTGTGAACAGTCAGCAGCTCCTCCCTGTCTACCTAAGAAAAACTCAACTGAGGCAAAACGTAGGGAGGGAAAGTTAAAAAATCATATTATGGGCAGAAAATTCTCCTTGCTGCCTCCTCTCTTGGGAAGTTAATATGAAAGTGGTATTAGGATACCCATGTATTTTTTTGGCACATGTTGTTATTCTCCTGAATTAATTATGAACCATCAAAAATGAAAGAAATACTGTAATACCTTTTATATAATGACATAACGGAGGAACTTCAGATAGTAAAAATTCAACATTATCTTTCTATAAGCACATTTATATCATTTATCCAATTTAGTTCACCCTTTCATTTATCATAGTCATTAATCAAAGCCAAAAAGCTCTGAAATCAGCAAGTATGTCCCTTAAAGTGCTTTCTATCCCATGCCTAGGCAATCAATTCAATGAGAAATGAATCGTGGCTTTTCAGAGCTGCCCACAAACACAGCTCACTGAAGTCCTTAATGACAAAGCTTGGTAAAGAATGGACAGTTTGGAGGGAAGGAAGCTTTCTGGTGGAGCCTTCGAGGTAGCGCCCAAGATTAGATCGTGGCACCTCCATACTGAGTATGCAAATTCATGGTCATCTCGGTTTGGTTTTTTTCCTGGGAGCAAAGTTACACAGAAACAACTTGCAAAGCAGAAGCTGCCCAGCTGAATCAGTGACCTTGGGGTGATGCCTGTACACAGATTAATCAATCAGTTGTCAGAGTGAGGGTAATTTGGAGAATGTCAGCCTAGTCTTCTGGTCGAGCTACAACGTATTTAAAGCCTGACCTGATTGGTTTTAAGGTCAGGTCCTGGTTGGCTTAGGCTCATTGCAAAGGTTTTAAATATGCTTTGTTTCAACTGTACTCAAGAAGACTGTAAAAGATCACAGAATCAGAGAATCGTTCTAGTTCAAAAAGACCTTGAAGATCATCAAGTCCAGCCACTCACCCAGCACTGCCAGGGCACCACTAACCCATGTCCCTCAGCACCACATCTACGTGGCTTTGAAACCCCTCCAGGGATGGGGACTCCACCACTGCCCTGGGCAGCCTGAGACAGGCCTTCACAACCCCTTCTATGAAGACATTTTTCCTCATGTCCAGCGTAAACCTCCCCTGCTGCAACTTGAGGCCACCTCCTCTTGTCCTATCACTTGTTCCTTGGGAGAAGAGGCCAACCCCACCTGGCTCCAACCTCCTTTCAGGGAGTTGTTGAGAGCAAGAAGGTCTCCCCTGAGCATCCTTCTCTCCAGGCTGGACACCCCCAGGTCCCTCAGTGGCTCCTCACCAGACATGTGCTCTAGACCCTTCCCCAGCTTCGTTGCCCTACACACTCCATTGATAATGAAGGAAATCACTGTCCCCTCAACCTGCAAGATCTTATCAATCAGTATAAAGGACAAACACGTTAGGAACATGTTTTCTGTGCCAGGGGGAGGAGATCCCACAATCCACTCATCTGAGTCATATTTACAAGCGGTGAGCACTAAAGCCGAACGCTTTTGTCATTATTCTCCTGACCATCACTTGTGACCAGCAACCCCAGAAGCACAGGCTGGAGAAAACAGACTGTAACTGAAAGCTCCTCCAAGATGTTGGCTAAAGCCAAAGTGCAATACGTTCCTTTCCAGGAGCAGCAGATTATTGAAAAGCCAGAAAGGCAACTTCTGATCAGACATTACATCTGTCTTTCTCCCTCCTGTGCCAAATCTGCTCTGGGAGAAGTTAAGGCACTTTTTAGAAGAGGTGGGGCGAGTGCTGCCTTGGCTGGTGCTCCTTATCCCCCTGAATTGTATTCCACAATCAAATCGACAGATTTTTCACATTTCTTCTCTCTTTTCCATTCTTTTTAACAAAAAAAGCACAGCCAATGTTTACATCACGAGCCTCATTACCCACGATATCGCTGTACGTGCCTGTAACTCTGTCAGACTGTTCAGATACCTGGGTTTTGTAGGTGGAACTGTTTGCAAGTAAGGCTGTAAAAAGTATGAATAAAGTACCATCTTTCAGTCATGTGAGAATGAATATAAATCAAAATGAAATCCTTGGAAAAAAATGCTGAAGAAGCTCACTCCAAGAGCAGAGTTAAGGTTCCTGGGGTGCTCGTGAGGGATCATTTTTCCACTCACAGCACCTGGGTTTCCAGGAGACGGTGTAGCTCCAAGCAATCCAGAAAATATGGGCTCCCATTTCCCTAGCTGTAAAAACCTCCTCATTTTTACTGGTGTAGCAGTAGGTTTTAATCCAGACTGTCTTTATCTACCAGTCTGTTGAGCAGAAATAATGTGACAGAAAGGATGAAGGCACTTTGGTGTCACAAAGCATCTTCTGTCAGATAAAAAACGTGACCACAGAAAAAGCTGGGAGGGATAAATTCTGGACCAGATGCAGAAATGAGCAATAGCTGAGCCATATGAGATATAATAAAACACAGACTCGCAGGCACTGGAGATGGAAAAGACCTATTAAGTCATCTAGTCTCAGCTTCTGCCAATTCAGAATTGGCCCCTAGAGTGATGTGCTGAACTTTAAGAAAAAAAAAACCAAAACACAACAACCAAACAGGCTGCCAAAAAGTTTGTCAAGCCCATTCCATTTGCTCCAGAAGAGAGAAACGAAAAACCCCCAAGCCTCACAAACAGGCTTCAAGTCACAGAGGACTGACAGTGCCAGGAAAAGTTGATTGTATCCCCATCTCTTCACCAAAACTCGGGGAGGAGCAAAGGGGTGGCTTTCCAAAGCCTGGAGCACTCTGGTACTGTGTGACCACTGCAGCTAAAACCAGAACTGAAACCACAGGGGAAGGCTTTGCCCTCGGGCACACTACAGCAATTCAGGATCCTCCAGAAGCTGTATTGAGAATACTTATTGAGACTCCAGCTGTTTGGAAGTGCCAAGTGGAGGTGTGTTCCTTCTAGACTGGTGCCTCCAACCTATGTTAACGTAGCCATGAAATTTTATAGTCCCCATGATTGGGTATTTGCCTCCCAGGGTGTTTCAGCCCTTGGCCACTCCACACCTACACAGATTTGCATTGGAGCTGCTTCCTCTGGTTTGTAGGAGTCTGTCAGAGCTCGAAGGGCACACTGCATCTCACCACCTTCAGCATGGCTTGGAAACAAGCTGGAGAGGGAGACCACTGAGTGTCAGGGGAATGTACACTGCCTGGCTAGCACGGGGACCAAGACTCCTGTGTGTCCTCAGAAGAACACTCACCGAGCACCACACAAATAACTGCACTTCTTAGGAAACTGCCTTGAAATACAGAAATGTGTGTTGTCACCATGGGAATGGAGTCCTAAAAGAGACCAGGAATGCCACTGGCAGTGCAGACAAGAGAAAGGAGACAGCAGTTGGGAAGGATCTGGGGAGGACAGTGTGAGACAGTTGTCTGGGGGTAATGGGGTGTAGCTGATGACCAGAAGACAAAAGTGACAGTTAAAAAAAAAATATACTGGGAGAAAGTTCTGCAAGAAAAAGGGACTGTTCACACACTGCACTCTCAATTCATTTATCTACAAGCACAGGCACCAAGCCCAAGTAGCTGAGACTGCTGGAGAAGTTCCTGAGTGTTCCCAACTCCCACCAAGGGCAGCAGGAGAAGATGGGACTTAAAAGTGACACTAAAGGCATGGAAGAGCCTGGACACCAGCAGGGGAACAAGGTCAGCCTGATGGAAAAGGAGAGAAGTTACCTGAAAAACAAGAAAGCATTTCTTTCTCTGAAGGACCCAACTCATAAATGGTTTCCAGTTTCATGGCAGCAAAGTTTTTATAATCATAGGAAATCACAAGTTTGGGTTTTTTTAAGGAATTTCTAGTCTCACATACCCAGAAAGTAAGATTTCAAATTTACCCCCGTGCAAGCAATCAGCTCTGTGTCTTACACACCATGCCTGTCCCTCCTACAAAGCTTAACCATGGCTGGGGCTTGAGCTGCCACCTAAACACCTGCAGAAAAGGTGAAGTGTTTGCCAACAGAGACCATGTGTGTCACACATAACACTGCAATGGACTGGGAGACGACATTCCCTCCGCGTCCGAACATTCCAGTTTGTGCAAACCTGGTCTACGATATCTACCGCGCGTCAGGCAGGAGCAGGAGGGAGTTTGCCACCATGTATTCAGTAAACTTCTCTTATGATTCTGTATCATGATACTGGATTTAGATGAGCTGACAGAAAGGGGAAGGTCACTTTCAAAGTAATTCCCATGTTTTCTACCCAAGCTTACTACACTGCAGCTCCAATCCCACCTAACACTGATCCCAGCAAGGCAAGAATCCTGTCTTCAGTTTTGGGTCCCTCATTCCAAGAAGGATACCGAGGGAATGGAGCGTGACCAGAGAAGGGTAATGAAGATGGGTCTAGAAGGGTCTAGAGAACAAGTCTTCTGAGGAACAGCTGAGGGACCTGGGGATGTTCAGCCTGGAGAGAAGGAGGCTCAGGAGAGACCTTATTGCTCTCAACAGCTCCCTGGAAGGAGGTTGGAGCCAAGTGGGGTTGGTCTCTTCTCCCAAGGAACAAGTGATAGGACAAGAGGAGATGGCCCCAAACTGTGCCAGGGGAGGTTTAGGTTGGACATGAGGAAACATTTCTTCATGGAAAAGGTTGTGAAGGCCTGTCCCAGGCTGCCCAGGGCAGTGGTGGAGTCCCCATCCCTGGAGGGACTTAAAAGCCATGGAGATGTGGTGCTGAGGAACATGGGTTAGTAGTGACCTGGAAGTACTGGGTTAGAGGTTGTTCTTGGTGACCCGAAAGGTCTCTTCCAAGCAAAACGATTCCGTGCCTCTAAGAAGAAGGGGCATGTTAATGCATTCCTGAAGGCACTGAAAGCCAAGCATCTTTCATAACTGACCTGCACTTTTCTAAAGCTTTTTTCTCTTAAAGCTATTTAAATCTCCCGCGGGGTGAGCGATGTACAGGAAATGTCTCTTTCTGCACTCACCATGGTTTGAGTGTCTCACGCAGTCCCCCAGCACGGCGCTGAACTGCTTCTGAGCCTCTGGCCCTGGGAAGCAGTAGTAGCTGTGCCGAGAGAAGGGTTGCCACAGGTAAACCGGGAACTCCGTTGGCAGCTGGACGAAGGCTTGAGCCACCTCCTTCTCACTCGACCCTGCACAAAAAATACACAGCTCCATTTAAAATCTGCAGATTCCTTGCTGGGGGGTGGCAGAGAGAACAGACTTTTCTAGCAGGGAAGCGTAAGACATGAATGGCCAAGTCCAGTCTCCTTGATCCGAGCGATTGGGCGCAGAGGGGCACAGCTGGGATGGGCAAACTCAGCAGGCACCAACCACCTCTCCACCTTGTAGCACAGGAGCTTGATGTCCTCTTGTTTTGTATTCAGGGTGGCTTTCAACTGCACATTTTGGTAAAATTTCAAACAGTTCCACTGGGTTGTAGGTGCTAGGGTCACGGTTTTCGTGGCAAATAAGTAAATCAGTGGACAGCTCTGGTCTCCTCCTCCTAGAGAAGCACATGGTCTTCCACATAGAAGCGAATGGCATTACAGCAAGTTGGAACAGCAGCGGTCTCCCTGTCTCCAGGGTTTCCCACAGCTCCAAGGTGGCCTTAAGGATGGTCACGTCAAGCCCTTGAAGGTGAAGCAAAGAGAGCATGAAGCATCTCCAGTTTCCCCCTGCTCTGAGGCCCTTTGCCCAGGGGATGCTGCACAACATGGTTTACAGATGACCAAACCCAATCTTGTCCCAGTGCCACACACTGAGAGCCCAGTCACGAGAGGTTCATCTTGGAGGGTCCTCAGCATCACACAGAAGGAGAAGGGCCATAAAAGACTAACTGAGCCACTCTTTGTGAAGGGAGAGCCACGGGAAGCCCGCAAGCAGCCTTGGGCTGCTACACGCCACTCAACCCCAACTCCTGCAGAGCTAAGGTGACACACAGAGGACAACCCCAGGCACCGCTGCCCCACGCTCTGACCACCTTGGGAAAGGAGTGTAAGGGGGACACCACCCAAAAGTCAGAACTTCGAGTGCTATGAGGCAGGACTTAATAAAAGAATCCATGCCTACATGTTGCCCTTATTCCTTTCCTTCTGTAGCATCCCATTTTCCAGATCTGACTCTGCCACATGAGATCTGCTCCCTTAAAGCTGAAATTTTCTCCATCTTTGTGGAGCATGAGGAGGTAGGACTACAGCAGTTCCCATCCCAGAAACAACAAATTCAGCAGCAGCGACCTTCCTGCCCTCTCAGTGGGACTCATTATCAACTGTTGAGTCAACCCAGGCAGCTGGCATCTAAAAATGGAAACAAATAAACCAGGAATATTAACAAAGCCCGAGAACAATGGTGGTGTGGTTCCTGCCCTGCTCCTGCACAGCTTTCCAGCAGCTCTGTGCCAGGATGCTGGAAAAACACAGGAGCCAGCATTTCTCTGCATGTTACCATACAGCATCGTCTGCGTATGTCCACTCTGGAGCTGTGCTTTGACTTAGAAAGAGGGCTGTGTGCATCTTCTGCTGCCCCAGTTTGAAGTCTAGCCCAAAAGCCTGCCCAGAAGTGGTCTGCATAGGAATGGAGCCTGGTCTTTGGCAGTCGAGCGTTGAGTGGGGCTTACCAACAGGGTCTGGAAAATGTTTATCAGACAGCAAATTGTAATCTTCTTCTGAGGTCAGTACTTTGCCTCCTGCAGGAAGAACGTGATATTTAGGGCTGGCTCCTTTCTGGTAGGCCTGGAAAATCAAGAGAGAGGGAATCGAACAGAGATTTCAGGAGAGAGGAAACACAAAATACACAAGTCATTGACAAAGCTAATGCAGAGGGATAGTCCCCAAAGGTTAATTTTTTTTTTGTCAGACTAAACTTTGGGTATATTCCCTAGACACGTGAAATCTGCAACACGGTTAGATAATTAAATTATAATATATAATTAAATTATTGTAATATAGTAATTATAAATATCCTCTCAGTGCTTCTCAGCTGTGGTGAAGAGTCAGGGACAGAAGGGAGTGGAAAAGGACAGGGTTTTCTTCTAAGCCTTAGCTGTTTGGTTTGTCAGCCAGGACCAGCTTGACTAGACAAAAAGCTTCACTGTAGTCAACCTGAAGCCACCCCACAAGTGCTACTTAAAATCCAACTGCAGAAGCACAGGGACATCTTACAGTGCCGTACAGGCCAGAAGTGTTCTGTGATAGGCAAAGGAAGGTCCAAAGTGCTGTTAAAATGATTTGCTAGCTCTTGCAAAGGTACATGGCTAACGCAAGGTCTGTGCCCTCAGCCATCCCTGCGGAGCTTCCAGCCAGCTTCACGAGGCTGGAGCTGCCTCACTGAGGCCAACGTTCCATCTGCTATTGCTCAAAGAGAGGCAGCAGCAGGAAATTCACTTGACATCAGATATTTGGGAGGGCAGAAGAACGTCAGAGGAAGAAGGATTTACCTCTTTGGTCTCAAAGCAATCCACAGTGTAGTCATTTTTGATAACGATGTATCTGTCCTTCCACTTCTTCAGATCCTCGGCAAAATGCACCAGCTCTGCTTCGTACAAGACCGTCCCAGCTTCCAGAGGGAGCTGCAAAGACAGTTTGCAAGATCTGAAATCACTCTGCATTACTGATGATTTTGAAGCTTGAATTTCTACGCTTCTGCAAGGCTGCTGCGAGGGCTTTTGAATCTTCAAACACAATGTGGAGCCACAAATGCCTCACTGATTCAGGCAGATGCTCCATACACAAATTCTTCTAGCCTGTGGTGAGGAGGCTACTTCTGGATTTCTGAGACAGAGACATTTCTCTTTTGGTTGACACACTGAGTGCAAGATAACTTGTGGTCCATCAGCTCCCATTTTCCACTATGTACTAAAAACATTTTCTTTATGCAGCCAAGAGGTTTATTATAACCTGATAAATTATTCACCATTTCTTTGCAACACTTCTGTACCTGTGCTCTTGTAAACTGATGCATCTTTCTGAAAGACACAGCTCTTCTGTTATCCCACCTTCTACATCCCACCTCCTTGCTTTACCCTACTCAAGAGGACTGGAAACCGACAACTTCCAATATGGATTAGATTTGCATCTTCTTGATACTGAAGGCTGGCTGCCTGCATTTTCCTCTAAAAAAGAGACTCTTGTCTCCCTCTTTGTCTCTCCTCTTCTAATAAAAAATCATCTCTCTGTAGCTCACTCCCCAGAGGGAAATATTGCCATCATCTTTATGGAACCCCGTAGCCACGGCTGAAAGGGTTAATTGCATTTGCTACGTAAATTTCTGCCTGGAATGTATAAGCTGTGTCCCAAGATTCTTGCAAAACCTCACAATAGGCAGGAAGCAACTACCTTTGCCCAAGTGTCCAACTCCACCCTGATGAAATACGTGCTTTGTACCAGAAACTTGTCTCGTGGTTCTTCTCATGCTACAATGAAGCAACCAAACCAGTTCCTGGCTTACCTGGCAGGTAGAATTAGGGCAGTGACTGTCCTGCTGTACTGGGCACTGGTGAGGCCACACCTTGAATCCTGGGTACATTTTTGGGCCACTCACTCCAAGAAGGACATTGAGGGGCTGGAGGGTGGCCAGAGAAGGGCAACAGAGCTGGGGAAGGGTCTGGAGCACCTAAAGCTTCTGAGGAGCAGTTCAGGGACCTGGGGTCATTGAGCCTGGAGAAAAGGAGGCTCAGGGGAGACCTTCTTGCTCTCAACAGCTCCCTGAAAGAAAGCTGGAGCCAGGTGGGATTGGCCTCTTCTCCCAAGGAACACGTGACAGGACAAGAAGAAATGGCCTCAAGTTGCACCAGGGGAGGTTTCAGTTGGACATGAGGGAAAAAAGTCTTCTCTGCAAGGGTTGTGAAGTCCTGACCCAGGCTGCCCAGGGCAGGGGTGGAGTCCCCAACCCTGGAGGGGTTTCAAAGCCATGGAGATGTGGTGCTGAGGGACATGGTTTAGTGGTGCCCTGGCAGTGCTGGGTTATTGGTTGGACTTGATGATCTTAAAGGACTCTTCCAACCAAATCAATTCTAGGATTCTGTGATTCTAAGTCCAAAACAAAGGCAAAATTTCCAAGATAAACTTAAAATCCACACCCACATGCAACTTTTCCACCCCAAACCTATGGGAATCTAATCCAACATCTGCACATGCCAATCTACTGTGTACACTTGGGTTATATATAAGAAAGTACCTATGTCAAATGTCCTAGACACACTTTTATTATGTATTCAACTATTCGATGTAAGAAGCTGAAAGAATTCTTCTGTATTGTGCCTGTATATATAGAAACATTTAAATTAATTTAAAACCTCTTTAGGTTTACTTTTCAGAAGCTTTGTGTATCTGTGCTGACTACGAACTTCTTTTGAGGGCATTCAACACTGAGAAAACCAAGACAACCGAGCCCAGTTGGTGGCTGATACACTTCCAGCTCATGTCTTTCGTACGCTATGGCTATTAAATGTGTGAGTTAAATAATTAGTGTGCTATTTCGTGCAAGAGAGAAGAGCTGCATGGCAGCCTGAGGATGGGGAAGGGCTCACTTGCCCGTGTACCTTGGTTTTCAGGAAGCGGGACTGGGAATCCCGGTGCTGCTCCAGCTCGTCCTGCACGTGCTTGCAGAAAGCCACCGCGTACTGGCGTCTGTAGTGAGGGCTGAAGTTTTTGATGACAGCCTCTGTTTTCCCTGAAGCAGAAACAGAGTTAATTGTACTTAACGTACGTGGGTTCAGAAACTGTAATGAGGAACGAAGGCAGCTATCACCAGCGACCCAAAGTACTGCCCAAGAGTACCAACGGCTCACCGGCTGCCCAGCAGATCAGGAAAGCCTCGGAGAAGCATTCAGCTGCTGGGATAACCAAGAGCAGAGGGAATTCCTCCAGGAAAACGTTAGGTTTTGGATGTTTTTCCTTCTAAGAGCAGGCAAAACACGCGCCCCAAACCCGTTTCTCTTAGAAAACATTCTGCCTGCCTGTCCCTGGGACACAGTGCCACAGAGCCGGGGGTGTTTGAGAGCTGAGAAGGTTCTCAAAGAAACACACCAGCAAGTGATACTGGCTTGTGTTGAGCCACGTCAGCCAATTTTATCACTTAGTGATGTTTTAAAGCTGACTGGGAGCTCCTCCAAAGGCTGGTGTCTAGGCTGGGGCACTGCAGTCTCTGCTGTGTTGGAAGGTAAACAGGTACTCAGTCAAACCTCAACTAACACTCCTCTGGTATTGTCTCCCCATGCTCAAGACCTCCCCAATAGCAGTAACAGCAACAAACACCCTGGCAGTCTCATTTCTGGGAAACTCAGAGCAATTTACAACTAATGAACTTATTAAGCTCATCAAAGAAATAATAAAGCTTTACAAACAGGGAAGCGAAGCTAAAAGTTAAAAGTCATGTGCATGTCAAAATGTCTTCCCCCAAAGGGTTGTGAAGGCCTGGAAGAGGCTGTCCAGCTGTGGAGCTGTGGTGCTGAGGGCCATGGGTTAGTGGTGACCTGGCAGTGCTGGGTTAACAGTTGGACCTGATGATCTGAAAGGTCTCTCCCAACCGGAACGTTTCTGTGATTCTGTGAGACTGAAAGAGTCTGTGGCAGTGCAAAACCCAAAACCTGGGCTATGATCTATAACATCCCAGCCATTCTGGATACTGGATACATCCTGGATACATCCTTTTTCTTTCTTGTGTTAAGGAGCCCCATAACAAAGGGGATTTTTTTCGGAGCAGACAACAGAGAAACGTAATTTCCCACCTCGAGCAAATTTGGTGCTTTCAAAATTGTATTTTACTCTGCTGAGGGGAAAAAAATACCAAATTTTCTGTATAAGACAAAAACCATGGTGCTTCCCCAACCAAAATGCCTTGAAGCCTTTCTAGGCATGGACTCTTAACCCAGGACTTCCACTCCTTAAGGGCCAAACAGGGCAACCAGCAAGAAACACTATGACGTCCAGAGCCCTGGAGAACCTGAACCACCTGCATCCTACAACAATGTTCCCAGACTGACACACTCCTCCCAGCCCCCCACCAGCACCACCACCAAAAGGGAGTTTTTGTGATGTTTCTGTCTTTATGCAACAGGCTGTAGGTCTGCAGCAGCTATGATGACATTAGAGAGAGGTCTCGACAGATCTGCTGTTTCAAGCATATAAACGAAGCCCTTCTAAAATAAAGACACCAAACTTCCTAGATTATTACTGGCTTTACTGCTGTTTACCCCCCCAAAATGGGGTTGAAATGTCAGTGCTGTTGCCAGAACGTTCATGACTTTTTTCATGCCAAATAATTTAACACACTGTTGAAAGAAAGAGAAAAACTGTGGATCATTGTGAGGGGAAGTGCACGGGATTCTACCGCAGAAAGGGCATGGGATGCTCTGCTGTAGAAGATGCTACAGTCCAAGATTTACCACGTCTGGCAACCTTGTTTTTATTTAAAAAAACCCAAATATGTGTGTCTCAGACTGCCATGGGAAAACAGTTTGCTAAGGAGCTCTCAGAGCTGGGCAACAGCAAAAGATTTTGTAAGGTGCTTAATTGAGACCCGGCTCCAGTCTGCTCCAAAGGTGGGACAACAGCAGCCTGTTAGAGGTCATGTCACTGATTTGGATGGCCACAGTATTTAATTACTTCATAACTTCCTGATAATTACATTCCTATCACTGTAGTTACACAGATGTGCATGCAAATAAAAAGCTGTAGGTCAGCTCCTCTCCTGCAGTTGTATTTGCAGTTTGATGCACAGAATTTGACACATCTCTCAAGTTAAGGGACAATCCTGACATCACCTTTCAAGCCAGCTACTCCCATCTTACCAGCTTGCAGAGATAAGCTGGAGTCTTCTCCTTCTTAAGCATCAATGGTGTCCTGGGCTGCATTAAGAAGAATGTGTCCAGCAGGTCAAGGCAGGTTCTCCTCCCACTCTAATCTGCCTGGTGAGGTCACATCTGGAGTATTGTGTCCAGTTCTGAGCTCCCCAGTTCCAGAGAGAGACAGGGAACTACAGAAGAGTCCAGAAGAGGCTACAAAGATGAGGGGGACTGAGGGGACTGGAGCATCTCTGGGCCCAGGAAAGGCTGAGAGCCCTGGGGCTGGTTAGTTTGGAGAAGACTGAGAGGGGATCTGATCAATGCTGATCAATAGCTAAACGGCCACTGGGTGTGAAGAGGATGGGGCCAGACTCTTGGCAGTGGTTCCCAGTGATAGGACAAGGGGAAATGGGCACAAAGTGGAACCCAGGAGTCTCCATCTGAACAGAAGGAAAAAATTCCTTGGTTTGAGGGTGTCAGAGCCTGGCCCAGGCTGCCCAGAGAGGCTGTGGAGTCTCCTGCTCTGGAGAGATTCCAAACCCACCTGGACACTGTGATCCTGGGCCCCCTGCTCTGGGTGACCCTGCTGGAGCAAGGGGGTGGCACCAGATGATGCCTGGAGGTCCCTTCCAACCCCTACCATGCTGGGATTCTGTGATATTAACTAATTAAAAATGAAATATTTAAAGGCTCCTTAAAAAACAAGACCTTAAAAGGCTATTAGTGTACTGAAATAAACACTTGGAAGAGCCTATGAGCTTGGTGTGACAAACTGTAGTCACATCACTCCAGAAAGGTCTTGCAAGCACTACTGCAAGTGTCAGTGTCAGAAGACAGACCCTTCCTGCTTATAAGGAGAAATACACACAGGATGTTGGGCTGACAGTACCAACTATCTCACAGAGCTTTCAGCTTAACAGCACTGTGTTCATATTAAAAATAATTTTCACATTCCATTGTTTATCTTGCCCTCCCCCCATCAGGTAAATTCCATGAAAAAGGTAACCTGCATGTCTTCACAGCCTTTTAGCCATTTTATGCATTTTGTTGACACCATTTTCAATGACATTTCTTACTTGTATCATGCACATTGGCAGCTTTGACTTCAAGCTTAAAGAAACTGTGTTTGAACAATTTATCCTCTTTACTGGCCTTTTGTTAACATTTGTGGCTCTCAAGAGAACGACAGATGCTAGGCCAGCACTTCACACAGCATCAGCCCTGGGATTCCTGCCTGTCTCAAAAGTATCAACTTGTCTTTTGGGGAACAAAAGTTATATAAAATTCTCTTTCAGAGATCTTCTTGCATAGCTGAAAAACAAAACAAAACCAAACCCAAAACCAGAAACACAACAGTCTGTATTTCCAAAATTCAATGACAAAAGATGATTAATGCCCAAGGAAAGAAGAATTCAGAGAGGGCACAGGATCTCCACCAAGAAACATGAATAACCAACCCCAGGACCCATTAAATCTATTACCAGTGTTAGACATTAAGAGCAATAATGAAGAATTTGTCACTGTCTAATGCTGGAGTCCATAAAACAAAATGTTTTTTACTCAATTACAAGATTTCCCCAGGACATGTGGCTTGACACACAACAGGAGCATTTTCCTCTGATCCAGGCACTACTGGAAATCTCATAGTAAAAGCTAAAAACAGGGTACACTAAAATAAAGTAATTTATGTTCCTGATGCCCAGGACACCCCTCTCTCTCTCTCTCTCCATCTTCTCATGCATTTATTTTGCTTACCAGTAGCCCTGAAGATAAATAATATCCCCTTATTGAGCAGAAAACCAAAAAAACCCCAAGTATTTATGACACTCCATGGCACAGATGTATTACTATAGGTATTTGGGGAGGTTAAGTAATTTATAAACCCATAACTGTTCTCATATTTACACAACAGATGCCTATGGCTTGGACTACACCAATCAAATGTCTCTGAAGCTATCTCTGTATCTTGTCAAACTAACTTTGTAATGGTCTCAAAAAACCTTCCGAAATCTGCTAAGGGTTCACATAGTAAAATAAACAACAAAAACCTGGACATGTTGTTGCAAATGTTTAAAAAAATAAAATAAAATAGTTCATACTAAACAAAGTGTTAAACCTGGTGTACCTCTCCAAACTATGGGTTTTTTCCTGAATTTTCATCCATTTCCTCTCATGAAAAAAAAACCCCAACCAACTGTTTCAAAGCACCACTGAAGCTGATTTCAGCTGTTACTTACTATATTTTTTTTAGAAACGGTTTGGTTTGTAGTGGAAAGCCAAAGTGGTAATAGATGAGCTTCTGTAGTGAAGATATAATCTTCTATGTCAAAAATCATGTCTTCCTTATCAGCAAACAGCAGGTAAAGGTATTTAAACATCTCGGCCAGAAAGAAAGAGTCCATTCTATAGGGGAAAAAAAAGCAAACAGAATGGATGTCCTTTAGGAAGATCCCATTTTTATCTAAAGCATCAGTAAAAGAAACACTCCTATTGCTCTGCCTCTGAAGACTTCATGACTATTATCATTGAACTTAATTCCATTAGCATTCCTTCCACTTGGAAGGAATGTCTGGAGGGAAATGATTCATCATGTTCAGTATCAAACAGCAGCCTTAAAAAAAAACAACCCACAACCCAAAAACCTATTTACAAACTTCAGGATTTGAAGTATGTTTTATTTTCAAATAATTCATCTGCTGCTCTGAGACGAATGCAATGTTATTAAGCTAAAAATATTCTTACATAACGAACAATAAAGCCATTGAAGTAGTTTATAGATTATGAAAAACAGGCAATTTAAGAGTTGGTTATCAAGCTGAAGACAGACAGCTCCTTAAAAGACAACCAATTCAATTAGGTAAGCAGGGTAATGAGGTGGGGTTTTTTCTATAATCCTTTTATTGAAAAAAACCCAAACAATTGCAAGTTTTTACCTGTCTTCATGACTTCCTGTACGGACATCCTTCATTGCAGCAAACCCACAGGGCACTCTTGCATACTTGTTCAAGTTTTCAATGAGTGTTTTTCCTACTTCTAGATAGTAAGGGTCCCCAGTAGCCTATAAAAGAAAAACCAAACTCAAAAGCAAACACAGAGGGGCCCTTCACCTTACTGCACAATGAGCAGCTTTCATTTTCCTACTGCGAATTTATTGATTCCGTATCTTCTCAGGCACCAGTAAAGTCTGATTTATTAATTACAGTCACAAGAGAGACTTCTGAGATACTATTGCATCTCCTTTTACAGATGTGCACATGGAAATTCTTTAGGCATCTAGACGACCGCTCTTCTCTGTAGGGTCCAATCAGCTTTTGCTTTGCCTAAGGTGTCTCAGAGATCAGAAACATCTAAATACCTTTAAAAATAGGGGCATTTGTCACTTAAGAGTTTTCTTTCTAATTCTAGGCATGTAAAACAAAAGCCCTAGAACAATTTTTTGGTAACACTTTAAACTTTTTGTATATGCAGAACTGGTTCCAGTAGATAAAATAGGCTGGAGATAAGCTACTCATTCTACAGTGAAACAAAACTAAAATCTTAGGTGAAAGTGGCCAAAAGTGAGAGGCATGAAACGATCTTACCTTATACAAGAAGTAAGTGCTTTCAGCAAATTCAGGCCTTAAAGGGTGCTGAGCCCAGTGAACTCTAAAGTCTGTTGTGAATGCCTGAGGAAGACAAGGAACAGTGAAAAAGGGAAGAATGAAAACCA
Organism: Actenoides lindsayi; assembly: GCA_025331215.1. NCBI lineage: Eukaryota > Metazoa > Chordata > Aves > Coraciiformes > Alcedinidae > Actenoides > Actenoides lindsayi. Next base: position 19,896 of record WTSP01017986.1, on the reverse strand, counting down.
AAGAGAGGTTTCTCTGGAATCCTACATTACTACAAAGCACACAACAGGAGGCCCACCTCGGGAGGCTACCCAGCTAAAGCAGCCTGTGGAAGGGCCACCACGTAGAGACCACCTGAGCTTTGACAAACACTGGGTTTTGTGAACATACCTTTCACCTGACACTTCCAGCACGTTAAACTGTCATTGCAGACAGAGACAGTAAGCAGCTCTTTCTAACATAAGAAATGCCACGGACCAGAAGTCAGTTATCGAAAAATTTCCCAGTCTATGTATTCACTCTTAGTATGCACTGGCAAAACCCACTTTTGTGATGGTTTATATTCACTACTAGTTCATATCAGGGTTTAAACTAAACACTGGGATAGCATATTGGCTCAAATACAACCAACTGATCTTTCGAAGTTTCCTTCATAAGAACAAAGCCCCCCAGAAACACACCCAAAAAGCACTACAGAGCCAAATCATACCATTTTAAAAGCACTCAAAACATTAATTCCAGTGCTTAGAGAGCATTCTTTGGTCTCAATATCCACATCAGGTGAACACAGTGTTAAGTGTTCTCTCACAGAAATAAGCTTACACCAGAGGGAAGTCAAAGCTAAAACGGGATTGAGAAGCTCTCTCATATATTCTGGGTTATCAGAGAATAGACACGTACCTCAGCGGGTAAACCAGCTTTTCTGTGCAGAATTAACTTCCTCAAAGACTGCACTTGCAATATCTACAGATCAATTTGTGTACCTACTTTCAAGGAGATTATGCAAAATTTCAGAAGATTGTCAGAACCATTCAGTTTCGCTCCTTGGGTTACAACGACTGGGATCTGCAGCATTAATTCTATTACTTTACTAAGCAGCTACTACTGCCTGCTTATACAAGTTTGCATACTGAAATGAGTCAAGAGCAATTTGGAAAGGCTGGAATATAAAAGCCTAAGCAGTTGTTAACAGCAGCAGCTTCCCACTGCTGTGTTAATTACAGCACAACTGAAGGAAAAATATTTCATGTCCAAAATACAGCTGAAATACACGCAGGAGTGGAAATCCCTGAATAATGCTGTGGAAAGGAGCTTTTGGTTTTAATAACACATATACCTACTATTTCCTCAAATGGATATCTGAGACTGCTAAAATTGAGGTGAGAATCAGTTTACACAATCAAAAAATTACTAACTTACCTCTGGAAGAAAGTTATGCTTCTTTATAACCTGATAGAGCATCTCATGAGTTTCAATAGCAGGTCTAATATCACCCTTCAGCACCTAAAATTAAACAATAAAATTAACATTAATTCACCGTGTACAGGAATAATATTCACAGTTAGGCACATTCACTGTGCTCATGTAAAGCTACAGACCAATTTCTACATTTCCAGTTGATAAATACTCTAAGTATTACCCCCTTTCAGTGTAAGCCATAGATCTTCCATAAGAAAAAAATAAAAATCACTCATGATAAAAATCAGTGAGCTCATTGACTCCTGCCTATGTAGGAAGAGGGTCTCTATCACTTACAGAGAACTGTGGTGGGAATGTGATTTAGTTTGTCTCAAAGATTTAAGTGGCACACAAACTAGAAAATCTGTCACTAGGCTGCTCAAAAGGCAGCTTAATTTGAGTGTTTTCATGACGAGGAGTGAAGGAAGCAAATCATGGACATAGTTTTCTCAATACTCAACGTGGCCAGAAATGCAGGTTAACTTGCATCATAGCATTGAAGTGACAGGAGCAAGTAGAGAAATCCTCCTCTCTGAAAATCAAAGTACTAAACTTGACTTGTCAATGATCTATCCAGTCGATTTAACCGATTACTTGTTATTAAAACCATTTGCACATGGGTTTTAAACCTTACCTGCAACCCAGGGAAGAAAGCTAGCAAAGAATCCATCCAGGTCCGAGCATTTAGCATTGGTTTATGAATATGAACATCGAGAAGAAGAGGTGGTTGGCTTATATATCTCATTATGGCATCATAGTGCTGACCAACATCAGGAAAAAAAATCATGAGTTTGTATTAGCAACACAATTTGCAACACAGTTATCAATCACCAGGCTACAGCATTTTATTTTTGGTGGAAAAACCAGCACTACGCTCCCAATCGCTACCACATTGGGCCATGTGCAGTAGTTTCTAGTTTGGCAATGCCATAAAGTGTAGTACATACTGAAAATCTCCCCAGCACGACACATGCAAGAAATATCCCATTTTCCAAGTCATACAGGCACACAAAAGCATGTCCAGCAGCCATGTGATAAACGAGTACCTATCACAGTTAAGGCATCATTTGTTTTGGCTGCATCTTTAAGCCCACCCTACAGAAAGCTGAAACTGCTTTCTCCAGAGAAAAGAATTCTAAAGCAAATGCATCTCAGGAGGAGAAGGGGAAAAGGAGGTTTAAGAACCAATAACGCAGCTGGACTTGGTGGCTCAGAAGAACTTTAGAACCCACTTGTCAGCTGGCAGACTTCCAATCCTATACTCCTCAAGATAATGGCCTGTCTTATTTTCTCAAGCACAGGAGGTTCCATCATGAGCACATCAGCCAAATGGACAGGAAACAGTTAATAGACATAATTGAGCCAAAATGTGGCTGCAGGTTAGGAATACAAAATTACCATGACACTGAAAGGGTTGGAACAGGCCTTTAGCTACTGAGTTATTCCAATTTTAATATTCCTTATGAAAGTCACACTAGCTGATATAAAATCACTTAATGATAGCAAACGGTTTTATTGGATCTTGCTATCTTTAAGAGAAAGAATGTTTTCATGACAGCATAATGATGATGAAAAGGTGCTTAGTAATCCCACAAATCTAGTGATTTAAGTGGGTTTTTCAGCTGGTGGGCACACCTGGATGTACACTGGGCCTTAGGATCTTCAAGTGCAATGTGAGAACCACTTGAATTTCCCTATCTGTTTTGTTGCTCCACGACAGAAGGAAATTGGACCATGGCTTGTGACAAGAGGCCCTGACATTGTTTTACAAAAAGATTTGCAGTATTACACTCTTCAGGATGACCTTGAAATACAGCTTTTCATGCTCTGGAAACATGGAAGAAGGTCCAGAAGATTCAGAATTTCACTGGATGGTGTTAAAATAGCTGCTCAGGTGACAGGTCACCCAAGATTAGCGAAAAAATCACAGTACAAAGGGCTAGCACTCAACACATCAGAAGTCACAGAAATTGAGCTGAAGATCTCCCAATAGGCTCCTCCAGCTACCAGCTAACACAATTAGCCTGCAACTGGTCTGACAGAAGGCACAAACCCACAGGAGGTGTGAACTTACCGTGTTAAATCTCTCCAGGAAACTGTCGTCTCCCAGCAAGACATAGGCTTTTAATAAATACTCATAATACGAATCTATTCCCGCTCCTACTCCGCTGTCTAGGAAGAGCAGAGAAAGAAAAGGTGGCTTTATTTTTAAGTAGCTTATATGGCTATTTCCTCTTGGTTTCATGCTGATTTTCAAGGCTCTTTCAGTAAGAGCAAAAACCTCCCATCACCAGAATTAAGGCACAGATGGGTGCAGAGGCACAATACTGTATGTTTACGCTGAAGGCTTCGCAGTATCAGTGCACAGCATAACAGAGGCAGACAGGCATTGAAGCCAGTTGTTTCACTGTTCTCATGTGAAAGTATTTCTGTTGTCTGACATAAACAACCATGGTCCTGTTGATATTTTTACTACATGTTTATAGTAGAATCTCTGAAAATGTACCCCAAGGCATTCCCCTCGTGGTATGAATCAGAGAACACTGCTTTGCAATGAATAAAATGAGTTTCTCTACCAAAACACACTTTAAGACCAAAGCCCAGCATGGTGGGGGTTGGAAGGGACCTCCAGACATCATCTGGTCCAACCCCCCAGCTCCAGCAGGGTCACCCAAAGCAGGGGGCCCAGGAGCACAGTGTCCAGGTGGGTTTGGAATCTCTCCAGAGAAGGAGACTCCACAACTTCTCTGGGCAGCCTGGGCCAGGCTCTGCCACCCTCACAGCAAAGAAGCTTTTCCTTCTGTTCAGGTGGAATATCCTTGGTCCCAGTTTGTGCCCATTGCCCCTTGGCCTGTC
>WTSP01017986.1:3001-15724 GCA_025331215.1 Actenoides lindsayi | reverse complement strand
GTTCAAGCCCAGGCTGGATGGGGCTCTGAGCACCCTGCTCTAGTGGGAGGTGTCCCTGCCCATGGCAGGGGGGTTGGGTAAGATGATCTCTAAGGTCCCTTCCAACCCAAACCATTCTGCGATTCTATGTCCTCAAACACCTGACTTTTTATTTTCAGCACTTTTTCAGGAAACCAACCAACACACACCCTCAAAAAATGAGACACTCTTTGGCACGTTCCCCCGTGAACAGAAACGCTGCTGGCCTAGCCCCTGGCTCGCAGCCTGGTGCCATGGCTGTGTGCAGCCTGGCTAGCTCGCCCTGTCACGCTTCTCTGCTCTCAACAACCTGCTGCCAAGTGGCCCATAGGGATGCAGGTCAGGAAAACTCAACAGAAAACGATGACTTCTGGGCTGGTGTACGAGAGAGGGGTTGCTCACCCTCACCGCACTTCGTCCGTTTGGAAGTTAGGAAGAGAAAGAGGTAAGGAGTTGCCATAAAAGTCGTTCCACTTGATTACTGATGTTTGGTAGTAAAATGACCCTTCTAAGGGTAGCAAGATGACCAAGACCTGTCCTCATCACAGCACAACTGCTTGCACTCAGCTCCTTTTGAAAGAGGTTTTAAAAAATACCGTGATCAGTGATACAAATCCCTCTGGAGGATTCTTTGGGGGATTTATCTTCTTAAACCACTTAAACCCATTACGAAATACTCTCAAGGGAGATGAACTGTAAAAAAAGAAGTAGATGATTTGCTGTATCAAAGCAAATCCTGGACAAAATAAAGCCTCCAAGGAACAATAAGCATTGTGCATGCTGAATGCCAGGACACCCAGCACTTCAAACAAGTGTGAAGTACTGAGACAGAACAGGAACCGATGACTTTGTCCTCATATTTCTGCCACGAGACCATGAGCAAAGCCATCAGAACTGAACAGAAAAAGATAGTTGATGATACTCATGTGGTATTTCACCAGCCAGAAGCACTGACTCTTTTCAGTGGCACCCAGCAACACAACAAGAGGCAATGGGCACAAACTGGAACCCAGGAGGTTCATGTGAACAGGAAGAAAAAACTTCTTTGGTGTGAGTGTGGCAGAGCCTGGCCCAGGCTGCCCAGAGAGGCTGTGGAGTCTCCTTCTCTGGAGAGATCCCAAACCCACCTGGACACTGTGATCCTGGGCCCCCTGCTCTGGGTGACCCTGCTGGGGCAGGGGGTTGAATGAGATGATCTCCAGAGATCCCTTCCAACTCCCACCATGCTGGGATTCTGTGATTCAGCTCACAGGTCGACTTCATCCCAAGTCCAAGATAAAATTGTAGATGCGCTACCCGAGCCCTGTGAATCAGCAAAGCTGGATGTCAGTATTGCCAGCTCTGAAATGGGTTCAGTGCTCCCTGTGAAGGGAAAGAAACAGCCTCTGCTGCTTCTCCTGCAATGCCATGCACAAAAGCTGCTCTTCCAGAATTCACCCGTTCATTTCAAACATCATTATCACTTCCCAAGTGCATCAGGTCACCAGACAGCCTCTAAAACCAATCCTCTTTGGCATGTCCTCTCTAACATTGCCCACTGCTTTCCAGTCCTCTGGGACACCGAATAGGGCAGCAAGAATTACGATTCTCTCTTTCCTACAGTCTTTTCTTGCACAGTACTTACAGCACAATCCAGTTTAAATCCAAGTGCTCTATCCTACGTGCCCAGGGAGGCAACGTAAAATACCCTGTTAGCTGTTGAAAGCCCATCTCGGTTGGATCTTTATTTACAGAGACACTATTTTGATTATTTGTGAGTCACGACTTAATGCCCGTTAGGAAACAAAGGCCTGACAGCCCCAAATCCCACGTTCTGAACTGGCTGAATCACCTCTCTTTGCACCGGCTCGGCCCAAAGGAGAAGCTTTTGGGTGGAGCCAGCCCTCTCCTCCACGCAGACACGCCGAGAAGCACGGGTTGAACCCCAGAAAATACCCACACCGATGACTTGCTCTCGAACTTGCTTTGTATTAACGGAGACGACTCCCAGTAAAAACTCCCACTGCTGAAACTACCCCCGCGGGCACACGCGCCCAGATCATCCGTCTGCCACGGGGACACTGCATCACGCTGGCAAAGGCCCGGTCAGTCACAGGAGAGAGTAATGCCCATCACACCTCGGGGCACCCTCTCCCTGAGTCTCACCACCTCCTCGGGTGGGTAGCCCATTTTCTCCGCAGGGAAAGTCGATGCTGCCATGTGAAGAAGCAGATTTCTCAGCAAATCGGCCAGGAGAGAGGGTGGCTGTGAAACACGTGCCCCGCCAGACGCGAAGCTCCTCGCTCTGAGCAAGCCAAACAAACACGCTTGCGAGTTCACGTAAGCTTGATCCACGGCAAAGGAGGAGCCAAAAATAACAGGCTCCTTTCCAGCCCCGCAGAGTTCCCTTTCCACCATTGTGCTCCAGTATTTAGCTGCATTTGCTACTGAGCTGCGCAGCCATCCGCAGAGATCTCAGTGGTTTATAAACCTGCAATGCTCTTCCCGGGCAACTTCATGAGCATCTTGTGTTTCCAAGGGAGCAGACAGACCTGAGTGAGACAGACCTCGTACACTCGAGGAAAAATGGCTTGTTTTCTCAAGAGTAGCTTGTGAATTAGCTGTGGATCCTGCTGTTTTCAGATGATTTTGAATACTGCCTCGTTATTAAAACAAGCAAAGCGTAGAGCACAACCCCTGCTCAAACACAGTCTCCTGGGACAACTCTGAGACTCGTTGCTACAGAGAGGTTTCCCTTCCCCTTCTCTCCCAGACTGGGATCAAGAAAATTCCCCTAAGGAAAGAGAGAAGGATTATCACAGCTCTGAGCTGTGGTTAATCACCATTCTCCTCACAGCGCATCTTAGAATCACAGAATCATCGGGGTTGGAAAAGACCTTCGAGATCACGGAGTCCAACTGTTAACCCAGCACTGCCAGGGCACCACTGAACCACGTCCCTCAGCACCATGCCCCAGGGATGGGGACTCCACCACTGCCCTGGGCAGCCTGGGACAGGGCTTCACAACCCTTGCAGGGAAGAAATTGTTCTTCATGTCCAACCTAAACCTGTCACGGTGAAACCTAGGGCCATTTCCTCTTGTCCTATCACATGCTCCTTTGGAGAAGAGGCCAACCCCACCACGCTCCAAACTCCTGTCAGGGAGCTGTCAGAGCCAGAAGGTCTCCCCTGAGCCTCCTTTTCTCCAGGCTCAACAACCCCAGGTCTCTCAACTGCTCCTCAGAAGCTTTAGGTGCTCTAGACCCTTCCCCAGCTCCGTTGCCCTTCTCTGGCCACGCTCCAGCCCCTCAATGTCCTTCTTGGAGTGAGGGGCCCAAAACTTAACCCAGGATTCAAGGTGTGGCCTCAGCAGTGCTGAGTCCAGGGGGCTGATCCCTGCCTTACTCCTGCTGGCCACACCAGTGCTGGCACAAGCCAGGATGCTGGTGGCCTTCTTGGCCACCTGGGCACACACCGGCTCATCTTCAGCCTGCTGTTGACCAACACCTCCACCCAGGTCCTTTTCTGCTGGGCAGCTTCCAGGCACCTTGCCCCAGTCTGAAGCATTGCAGGGGGTTGTTGCAACCAAAGTGCAGGACTTGTCACACCCTCCAGGCCTTCACAAGCACCTGCTATAACCTGAAACTCTCTGGAGGATCTCTCCGTTGCACTCGTGTGATTTCCATGCTGCATCCTTCACAAGAGGGATGCAATTCCCTCTGACAGCACGCGGTGGAAGGGTATTTTTTTTTGAGACCAGCTGCTGTTAAGATGGAAACGCCCAGGAAAAGGTACTGGAGCATCAACCCGCGATTGCAAAGCAACAGGCCAGGGTGGCACAGATCTCCTGCTCGCTTGCAATGGGGAAGTAGCCTCTGCCAGGTGCATCTGCCCCTTCAGCACGTGCACTCCACGGACACGTGCCAGCCCCGGGACACCGCTTCCTCCTTCCGTCAGGTCAGAAAAGCCCCCCAATAATCACAGATTACATAAAGGCCAAAGCTCGCAGTTCATCAAGCAGAAACCAGCCCAGCACGAGCCAAGGGTTTGATTAACACCGTGTCAGATAAGCTTATTCCTTAAGGCTGCTGAAACTTATCCTTTATTGGTAATGGGGTTAGAAGCAGCAATGCGCTGTCTAAAAACAATTATTCACGGTCAAATCCAAGAAGAATAAGGTCTGACAGCCCTTTATTTATAAGCTTATTTCACAGCACCAGAAGACAAGTGATTTAATGAACGAGATGAACCCAATCTCGTTCCTGGGGGCCACAGGCAGTTGAACTATGCTCTGTCTTAAGTTAATTTGGTGAAGGTCAACGCGTTTCAAGTTTGGGGGGTTTTTTCCAGCTCCTTGAGCCAACAGCTGAGCCACTAATGGGGAAACAGACATGAAGAACATCTGAACCAGCTTCATCCAACCCAGATCTCAGCATCACGTTACACATCACGGTAAGTTGTACAGGAATGTTTCTTGGGAACACCGAAACAGCTTTCTGAGAATGTAAACCAACGCAACATCACCCTTTAAATCAGGACAATATATTCTTGGGGTCCCCATCCCTGGAGGGATTGAAAAGCTGTGTGGATGTGGTGTGAGGGACATGGGTCAGTGGTGCCCTGGCAGTGCTGGGGCAACGGTTGGACTCGATGGTCTTAAAAGTCTCTTCCAACCAACCCAATTCTGTGATCTGTGTATTTTGTTGTTCCAAAGCACGGCGATCACTTTCTGACTCCACGGGGACTGTGTTGGTTATAATGCTGCTACAGCAGATATTGTTGAGGGCTGTCACACCCTACCAAACAAAAATGCTGTTTCACAGCACTGCGGTGTAGGGTACAACGTCACGATCCCAGCAGACAGCCTGCGTGTTTGCCCTAGCAAAGCCTGCATTATTCACTTGGACTTCGAGTGACCTGTTTTGTATACGTAATAAACAGAAGGAGAAAATACTTCCATCATCTCCCCCATCCATATGTACACCCAGCAGCTGCAGAGCAGCAGCCAGCGTGGACTAGTGGTTTTAAGCTGTGAAAATGAATCAGCAGACAAACATTTCTTAGTTCTGGCATTAGAGGGTCTATATTCATACAGCTCAAAGCCTCCCCTTCTACAAACAAACCCTCCTCTAGTTTTCCATGGATGATAATATCTCCCAGCCAGCAAAACCACACTGTTCATTGAATTTTTGATACTGCTGAAGAGACAGGAGGAAACCTTGGCACCTCATCCTGTGGGGAAGGAGGTTTCTACCCACAGCCTGCAAAAAAAAAGCATCAATTAAAGTTAAGAGTTTAGAAAATAAGTGTATCATTATGACATGAGTCGGGTCAGCAAACCCTGTGTAAAACTGTCTGTGAATATTACATATGGAGAAGGGAAACTACGGCTCTGCAACGCAACAGATAAGCTTTATCTTTCAGGTTTGTTGAGAAACACCAAGAAGTGGTAACAGAGCATTAGCCATCCAGATCTGGGGTCCTTCAGGGCTACAGAAATGTCTGGATTGACACAAAGGAAGACGCACCAATGCTCAGCTGTAAAGCTGAGACCTCGACTGAGTTTCCTCTCACCCTTCAAAATAATCGTGGTCTGACTGACTGGGTCTGGTTTTCTCACTCAGACTTTACCTGGAGTCTTCTCACGTGGCTGCTACTGCTCAGAAGCCTCAGTCTGGGGTGGGACACTGCCTCCTGCTCTCTTCCAGCTGTGAAAGAGGTGCAGTGGAAACAGAATTGGCTGCAAGGGAGCAAAGGAGGGCTTCCCTTCCCTCATGAAGCCAATGCAACCGCTTCAAAAGCCACAGCTAAATTCAGTTCAGGGACAATCCATGGGCAGAAGTAGAAAAAAATGAGGCAAAAGGGTGTGAAAAGAAACTAAATGGGAACAAGCAAACAGATAAACCTGGTAGACCTGACTAATGAAAGCGTATCTTCTGTTAGCAAATTCGGAATTAATTCTGGAAATTTTATCCTGAAAAGAGGCCAAGTGAAAATCAAAACAAGCCCTAACTTTCTGGAACAGCAGTAGTGTCAGAGACGAAGGACCACCTTCATAGTCACCACATCTGCTCTTCCTACAACCGGTCAGTGCCAGCAATCCAGGGCACCAGAGGGGAAATAAATATTCCCAGGTCACAAAGTCGTAGGTTAGTGGAATTCAAGGAAAGAAAGGAAAAAGAACAGTGTTCAGAAAAAAAATCACCTGGGCACGCTTTGGCTCATCTCCAGCTGGCTGTCAACCAGCCACCCTGGATCCCTTCCCCCCGGGCAGTTTCCAGCCTCTCTGCCCCAGCCTGGAGGGGTTGTTGTGACCCAAGTGCAGGACCCAGCCCTTGGACCTGCCTTATAGTCACTCCTGTGCAAATACTGGCCTTTAAGGTCTAGTTACTCTTTGTCCCAGCAAACTGTTGAATAGCATTTATTTCCCTTTCCAGACTTCTATTTTTAGCCATAATTGAGAGCAATGCCAGACCCCCCCAGCGTCTGACCACGACTCCCACTGCAATGTCACTTGCTGTGACAGGAAGGTGAGGCCACACAACTCTGCAGGTGGAGTCTCAAAGTGATCTTGTTTCCTCCGTGGAGCTGGTTTCAATAAAACCTCCTTATATACAGTGGAATCGGGCTCCGAGGGTTACAGTCCAGCTACTGGACAGCCCGCCCAGTCTTGTACATTATTCTTCTTCTGCCTGGATGAGTTTCAGTTCCTCAAGTGCTAATAAAAGCCTCACTGGGAAGACAATAGGGTAAACACTGGTGTTTGCGTTTTTCCATTTCTGAGAAGACTTCCCAGGGAAAAGCACCAGTCAGCTATTGTCTCTCTCCCCGAGCGTGTGTTTGCTTCTCCTCGGCCGCTCAGCTCTTCCGCCTCAACGTTTCAATGCTCCTTCCTTGTCGAGAATAAATAAATAAATAAGTTGCCTCACTTCCTCTCCATTTATCTTCCACGTTCAGAAGGGCTTGTGACAACACAACACGACTTGAAAAGGAAAGAAACCCAAATCAAAACCCACCTTCTTCCAGCGGTGTGTTTGTACAGTAGGACCACGTCAGCTTCTGAGCGTGGAAAAAAACAGCCGTGCAGGTGATGAGCAAGAAGAGGAAACTCATTCCTGTGAAGGTATTTGGAAATGGTCTGGGGAGAGGTATCCTGCTGGTACACACGAACCCTGTGCTCCTTGAGGTCTCCAGCAGGACCTCCACACAGATAGGCCAGGCCCGTCCACTGCACCTTGTGGCAACATACACCCAGAACATGTGCAAGGCCTGGATTTCTCTCTCTGGTGGCAGTACCACAACCAGTGCATTTTACAGTTTGTTTTCATCCCTCTTCTCTTCGTCCAATCCATTACAGAGCTCCAGTTTTGTAAGCCCCAGTTCTTCCACCATGGGTCTCCACAAAGTTCTCCCCATCAGTCCAATCTGAGCTCCTCTCAGTGTGGATGGTGATGCTTCCTCTCTGTCTGGAGAAGAACACAGTCCTCTGTTTTGTTTCTCCAGGTCAAAATTTAAACTCTTTTCTCTTTCTGTGTTTTGTAAAATGTCTTCTTTAGAAGACTAAGAAAAAAACAGCCCTAGGAACTCAATGTGCAAGAGCTGGTAAGAATAAAAGGAAATGGCTTTTGTGTGCTAGGAGTTTTGCAGAAGATGGAGAGCCTGTGGGATGGACTGGTTTTTGCTCCAGCCTCTGCAGGGCCACTCTGCAAAAAGCTGTCACGAGCCCCTTTGAGTGCCCAGCATCCACAGAGTAACGCTCGTTCTGAACCTCATCCAAATCTGAATTCCTCCAAAGGCTGCTGCATTCACCCACTACAGCTACCTTTCCAGCCATGTCTGCATTCTCCAGCGGTGGCTTTCTGAGAAAGCCATGCAGGGAAAGCAGCACAAATCCACGTTCTGTCTTCATTGAGGCGGACGGGATTCACCAGCCTGATGAAGTGCAGGATGAGCACGGAGTTTCCACGAAATATTTTCCCACCTAACGGCATCCAGTGTGGCTTCAAGAGACCCCCAAGAGCTCTTGAATCCACAACAACCTTCAGAGACTTTTCTACCCCTTGCCATTACTCCTAACGACCTCCACTATACAGCACAACCATCTCTTCTGATGAGGTGCCACTCAGACCGTGTGCCACTTACGCAGTGGCAAAACTTTTTTTGCAGCCTGGGACACTGCCTCTTTGCTATCTACCCTTCCAAGCATCGCTGAGCACTTATTTCACCAACAGTTTCACCATAGGTTTTGCATAAAACAAGCAGCTTCATCCAGGCAGGTTCTTGGTCAACAAAAAAGCAGAACCGTGAAAAGGGGGACGGAATAAGAACAGGCCAGGAATTCTGGGAACCTGTATTCACGTATGATTGATGGATTTGTTATCGTTCCCAACACAAAACCACAGCCACTGGGAGAGACTGGAAAAGTGCACCTCATGGTCTCCGCTCTGCACTGAGCTTGACTAGCAAAGATGCACCAAACCTTTGAAAACTGAGCCAGTCAGGTTGAACCTTCTGAAGAGAGTCATGACTTTTTCTTTGCATGTCTCAGAAATTCAGAGCTCGGGACAACAAAACCCAAGCCTCGGGTTTAACGTACTGGTTTCCAATTCTGCTGGCAGGCACGGCCCTCGCAGGGACACATGCCTTAGCTAACAGCCACACAACCCAGAGCCTAAGAGATGACAGTCTGCCCAAAACCTCTTCTGAAGCAGAAACGAGTTCAGCTTCTTCTATTGTAATAATTTCACTTTTAGAAGTACCTTTGTCACCGAGAGAACCGTAAGGAGGGTCGAAGATTCAAAGGCATTTTTGAAAATCACTTTTTCTGCCATTGGTGTGAGGCAGCTTCTCATGTCTCCAGAACTGCTGGATACCACCCACCAGGGACAGGCAGGTGCTCAGCGCCTGTGGAGCCAAGCTGAAAGTCTCAATGCCCAGTGAAGTTCTAAAGATGACAATTTTTCCTTGGATGTATTAAAAATATCTGATTAGTGCATTTCAGAAGAACCTTCTGTGAGTAAAAAGGGGAAAGCATCGGGTTTCTTACCTCATTCAAGAATGACTGGTACAGAACAATGAGAAGAAAGAGGAGATAATGCAGCCCTGGCTTCAAGATTGAGCAGATACTCTTAACGTGACTTTTAAACTCTGCATTTCCTAGGGGTCTTCTAATTTCAAAAATCCTTGGTCTTGAAATGGAAAGAAAACAGAATTATCGTACAGAAACACATAATAGAAAAGATGCTTCGCTAGGCAGCAGACATTTGGGGAGCTTTTTTGAGTTATTTAAATAAAAACGCAAGTTTTTTAAATGCAGCAGAACTACCCTTTTTTCCAAAACTGCTCTGGAAAACTCATTCTTCAAACGGACGCTCTCCTCTGCTTGTCTCCTCTGCAGCAACTGCATTTCTTCTGTTTAATGTATTATTCAGCCCGGAATAATTACACATCAGAGAGCTGCCTAACGAGCTAATCTTTAAACCCTCCAGATCTACACAAAGATCCCAAGGCATGTTTGATGAATATAGAAGGGCGTCAGCTGACAAATATATGGCCCGGTCCATATTATTGTGGTTGTGACCAAGAACCACATGGATCAATGTTAAGGGCTCGTTGTTGTGTTATTCAAGATGCCACAGGACTTCTGAAGGAAAGCAAGAGCGGCTCCTATAATCGTGAGAATCCACCAGGAAGATAAAAGTCAAATTAGCCACACAACATGGGAAAGAAAACCCAGAATATAAGCAACGTGCACTTCACTGGCAGACTCTGTGAGGTTCTCAAAATCAAACGGCTGCCCCGAGAAGCAACGAGGAACAGAAATACTTGGATTTACAACTAACACTAACAGGGGATAGAACTGACAAAGAAATATTCTCAGTTACCATAACCATATTGTTTCAGACTTACATCAGACAAAAGCTATTTCAACAGGAAAACCTGTCTTAGCCAACAGCTGGAAAACTCATAGCCTTATTCTGGAAGGAAAGGGGACTTATTGCTTTTCACAGATGTCTCCATTCCCATCATCCAAAAGAAGCTGAAACTATGAAAAGGGAGATGGGCCCCATCTGAAGCAGGGCTTTCATATCCTCCCAAGGCTGCGCACGCTCACATCTCTTGGCAGCGATTCAGCATGTGCTGGGGTCACAGAAACTCAAAGGGCCTCAAGCCCAGCTTTACCTTTGGTTGTGGTTCAGTCTCTCAGAAAAATCCCAGAATCCCAGCATGGTGGGGGTTGGTAGGAACTGCTGGGGATCATCTGGTCCAACCCCCCTGCTCCAGCAGGGTCACCCAGAGCAGGGGGGCCAGGATCACAGTGTCCAGGAGGGTTTGGAATCTCTCCAGAGAAGGAGACTCCACAGCCTCTCTGGGAAGCCTGGGCCAGGCTCTGACACCCTCACACCAAAGAGTTTTTTTCCTCATGTTTAGGTGGAACCTCCTGGGTTCCAGTTTGTGCCCATTGCCCCTTGTCCTGTTGCTGGGCACCACTGAAAAGTGTCTGGCCCCATCCTCTTTCTCCCCATGGGACCTTTAGCTATTGATCAGCATTGCTCAGCTCCCCTCTCAGGCTTCTCTTCTCCAGCTAACCAGCCCCAGGGCTCTCGGCCTTTCCTCAGCACAGAGATGCTCCAGCCCCCTCAGCATCTTTGGAGCCTGTGCTGGACTCTCTCCAGTAGTTCCTTGTCTCTCTTGAACTGGGGAGCCCAGAACTAGACACAATACTCCAGAGGAGGCCTGACTAGGGCAGAGCAGAGAGTAGGACCTTTTGCCTGAGGACAGTTAACAAAGCAAACCTTGTATTTACCAGGATGTAGTCTGACCACTTCTCTCGCGCGGTGCGCAGGGCAGCCTGTCGCAGTTTCATCACATGAGTGAATCGGGAGCTCGGCCAATGTTTTGGTCCAATTTCTTCTGGGTAAGACCTAGCAAAGACCAAAAAAAAAAGTGACTACAAGCCCACGTCTGGGCCTTATTACACCAGCCAATAAATAAATAAATAAAATAGTTCCCTTGCTGCCTTCTTTCCAAAAGAAAAACAGTGTTAGAGTCACCTCAGGCAACCCAGGAGAGGTTTTGAGGGAGAAGGATTCCAAGTTTCTTGCTGGTGTGTGTACACAAGGCACTGGAGAACAAGCAGCTCTGCAGCCCTTCCTGCCCACCAAGCAGCCACAAGCACACCAGCACTATCAGACCCAGGAGTTCCTGCTGCAGTGGCAGGCCCTCACCTGCCGTAAGCAGAACTTACCCCAGCAAAACGAACTGAAGCAGGTTTACCTCATCTGACCCTCTGGTAGGAAGTCATCTGTCCTCTGCTAGGCTTGAAGGCTGCAAATGCAGCTTCCTCAAGCCCAGTGGAAGCAGCAAAGCTGAGGATGTGAAGATGAAGGCAATTTGGATTCCCTCAGGGGCTGGGCATCATTAGCAACTGTTAACACATCCCAGTAACAGCTCTTCAATCTACCAACACCCAACACCCAAGCCCAGGAACCTCATCGTGGGAGCAAAGTTACGCACAAGTCTGTTTTCAGGACCTGATCCAAAAGCAAATTCCTTGCAACAAAGACAGAAGGAAACTTAGGGACAGATTCCCTCTGTGAAATAAAAACTCAGGACGTCGAAACGGTGTCAGCGAAGGAGCTAAGAATTTAGAAAAACTTTTTTGCAGAACTTGAAAAAGCCAAGTTTGACCGGATGAAGAAAGTTGAGTTCCAATTAAAGGATGAATAAAGGTCAATAAAACCAGCATTCCCTGGGGGTTTGTTCCCATCTCTGCACTGAGGACCTTCAAAGCAAAAGCAAAACTAAAGAAAGGAAAAAAAAAACAACCCTCATGTACTTCTCCCTGATGGAAAACAGAACAAACCAAGGAAGGGCTGATCTTAAGGAGAAAAAAAAAAAAGTAAAATAAACCAATAAAATCCCAACACAGCTACATCATATTTTAAAGCACTGATCATGCAAAGGTGTCATATACTGAATTAAATCTAGTTCTCTGGCTCAGGATTTACTGAGCATTTATGTCTCAGACAGAGCTCTTTTCACAACGGGAATCAACAGTTATGATTTCTCTGCTTCCTTGCAAATAAAGAATGATACTTTTTATTCCCTGTAGCTTTGGATGTGATTTGTTTACCATGCAAAGAGAGCAGCTGCAGATGCAAAATAACCACATGGAAAATGTTTTCTTCTCTGTAGTTCTGCATGAGCTGCTTCACTGAAGTCAGAGATCTTTTTATAGGCTCCGTAAGGACACAATTTTAATGGGACAGACCCCAGAAAAAAATAAAATAAAATAAAAATCCACATTTTAATGCTCGGCCAATTAGAGCATCTCCTGGTTTCAACATAGAAAACCTAGAAAATTTGACATATACACTCAAAAAGCTGCAGTACTACTCACTGGGGTTCTTCCATTGGCCTCCACTCCACATCATGGTAGAGGTTCTGCACGTTCTTCAGCCACTCTCTAAGGACTGCTGTGGTGTTATCAACGTTGTGGTCGGTGGCCGCCCTGGGAAAATGAGAGCACAAAGGAAGCCTGTTAACATCAGATTCAGGTTCTTTGCCTTTTCTCAGCTGGTAAAGGATCTTTAAGATCATCAAGTCCAACTGTTAACCCAGCGCTGCCAGGTCACCACTAACCCAGGTCCCTCAGCACCACATCTCCACGGCTTTGAAACCCCTCCAGGGATGGGGACTCCACCACTGCCCTGGGCAGCCTGG
>WTSP01017985.1:0-24005 GCA_025331215.1 Actenoides lindsayi | reverse complement strand
CTTAATATGCACAAGGCTCATAAAAATAAAAAGAGAAAAAAAATATATAAAAGAATATTTAAAGAAAAGAGAAAATTTTTTATAAGAAAATAAAAAAAAAAAAAAAAAAAAAAAAAAAGGCAATAAAAAAAGCACAGCTTTTAAAGGTACTTTTCTCAAATGATGCAGGAAAAATTCCTCAAGCAAGTATGGAAATTACTATAACTGAAGGTAATCTAAATTGTTGACATTCATTTGATGCTACAGCAACCCTGGGACCAATCCTGGGAACCCCACTTCAATTAATATTACGAAAGTCAACAGAATTCAATGCAAGAGCATAGCTCTGTGCCAGCAGCAGGACAACACTGCGGGGCAGCCCAGGGTCTGCTGCCAGGGCTTGGGCTGGTGCCTCCACCATGGTCCTGGTCCTGCCCTGGTTCCTCTGCTTTTCCTGCTTCTAGCCCTTTTAAAGATATTTTCTCCTTCTGCAACTAGTAGCTTTCTAGGAGAAGGATTTCTCACATAAGGAAAAATGTCCTGAGAGAAGGATTTTTCCAGGCAGTTCAATGACTGAGGGTTGTTCTCTTGCTGGACCCACCAGTGAGTTGGGGCAACTGTTTAGCAACTGGAGATTAAATTATGTTTATATGAAGACATGGGATATAAATAAGTATGTAGGAATACATCTTTGGAGTGGATTTTGATGCTGGGGTTTAAGTCATGCAAGAAGTGCTTAGGGTCAACCTCCACCACAGTGGCTTAAGCACCAAAGCACATTTTTAGCTGTCAAAATCCAGTATTTAATCAATCCTCTAGGGAGATCAAGACTTTTGTCCAAACCCTGCTTCTGCCAGAGGAATGCCATTAGCAAAACATACTAGGTATGGTGTAAAAGAAAGAAAGGCTCTTTTTTGTTCTGATTTTCATGAACACACATGTCCACTCAAGGGATTCATGACTTAATTCTTGGGGGAAATAGGCCCTTTTCTCCCATTTTGTCCCAGGCCTTGAAGGTCCTGTAGGGGCTGAGCCAAGCCCTGTTTGTCTCTGAGGCATTTCACACCTGGCAGTCCATTTTGTGTCCTGGTCCCTTCCACAGGACCTCTCTGTAGGTACAAACCCACACACAGAGCAGGACATACAAAGACTTGAAGGTAGAGATAAGTACCCAAAGCTGGCCATGGTGATACCTATATTTCTATCTTGTAACAAGAGTCACAACTGTGGTTCATAGCCATATTGACCATTTTCTGGCTGTTTTCAGTCATACTGATCCACAGAGACCAAGCCCTGGTGTTTCTGGGCCAGCTTTTGCCCACTAGACTATTCCCCAGAGTTGAGGAAATACTCCTCTCGCAGCAGAGCTCACGGCACGTCTGCATTACATTGCTCTAGCTACACAATGAACTCTCATGAGGGCCAAGGATTTAGCCAGCAGAGTTGATTTTTTATGAGTTTGTCAAACTATTTGTTTTGAAATGTATTTGTTAGTCAATTAGCTGTGGTTGCAATCCCCTCCAGGTTTCTCAGCATTGCCCGGATGGTTGCGTTAAACAGTTTCCAGCCTATGAATTGTTTTGGGAGGGGATCACTTTGAATAGCCCTGTGTTGTCTGAATGGTTTTTTTAACGGTCAAATGACATGACTGAAAAACTGCATGCATTTAAGAGTAAAATTTCTGTATATTTGAAAGGAAAAAAATAAATCTTTGTTTAGCTTTTAAAAGGTCTTGTGAGGCTTGTCAGAATCTGTTTTTAACAGCCAGCCACCTACCTACTTGCCGTACCAAAAAAATTGCAGATCATTTCTTTATTTCCTCTCTTGACCGTGTTCTTCATCCTCTCTTAGGAATTAATAAGGCTTATCTGTACAAAGTGGAAAACTCTCCAGGCAGTTCATTCTGCTTTGCTGCTGCTCACTCAACTATTTTTCACACTACAGGTGCCCATTGCTGTCCTGTTTCTATATATCAACTTTTTCCTTTGTTAGAACTTGTCGTGGGTCCATCCACAGATATTAAATCACTGAATCATTCCCTCTATATATTAATACCAAACTATCTGAAAGGGGAGGGGGGGAAGCCAGTAGCACATGGTCTGTCCTTCAAGCCTTTGTTAGTTATGGGTGAAAACAAACCCCATCCCAGCCTAACATTTGTGCTCTTGAAAACCATCCCTGTACTCCCCCATCCGCCTACACCACCGCTGCACCACTGCCTGTGGTCCTCTAGGGAGCTGTCAGCATCCTTATTCATTGAGGAGCCCAACTAATAGGAACCATCCACCTGCTCCAGGGTGACTTCGTCTCTCCCCACTGCGATGCTTGCTGGGATGTGATCCTTGCCTGTTGTCGTGACCTTGTTTTATTGGATGTTCTAATAGAAGCTGAAATGGATATTAGCTGTAATTACTCATTCCGCAAGATTCTGTAGGTCACTCTTTGTACCAGAGTTGAGAACCTTCATTGTCTACATTGCTTAAATTACTGAACATTGTGCCATCAGTTCTGAATTAGTGCTCATTAATGATCCTGTGGTTTGAGAAATTCCCTATTTATTATTCAGAGGCCAAGTATAATTCAGGCAGCTGCAATGCAACACTACTGGCTGACTTTTGATCTGTGATGGAAAGGCCTGGCTTTTGTTTTATGTTAGGTTTTGGGGGTTTATTTATGCAGGATGGAGGCATATAGAAAGCCAAGAGAAATAGGGTTTTTTTTTCCTCCTAGCCTGAAATCTCTCTTTTAGGTACCGGACTCCTTGCAATAAAGCAAACCTCTTTTTTTTTTTTTTTGGATGTACTAATATCTACTTGATTATGGAGTGGATAATTCCAAGATCATATTAAATTTCTTTATAATCCTGGAGATGACTGGCCACTGTATTAACCCTCTGCATTACCATTCTCTTCCTCTGTCTTTCACTTTTGCACCTGCTCCTTCTCTGCTCTTTCTCTCTCTCTCCTGAGCACACAAATCCCAAGCATTGACACGTCATTGCAGACTGCTAGTCCCCACTATTTTAAGCTATAATTATCTCCTTTGTGCTTTCTAACACTTCTCCAAAAGGTTAAATAGCACTGAATTCCATGTGTGGTGCAGCTGAGTGGTACCCTATGAAGCCAGTGCTGACAATGTGGTGGGCCCATCTGTGGTGGTCAGAGGACAGGCTTCACCTGCAGCAGCATCCCTGGCCAGTCCTCCCCTGGGACACTTTGATCTCTTCACTTTGCCACCCTTTCACCCTACTAGCAGTATGTTAGGCTGCAAACAACCTTACAGGAAAAAAATAACTAAATGTATTTTGGAGCGTGGAAAGAAATCTGGATGAGTAGGATCTTATTTTCTGCAGGGTAAAAGGGAGTGCCTGAGGATGTTCTGTGCTTTTTGGGGCTTTGCTAATTGATACTGGTGGCATCTCGAGGGTGAGAGAACCAGGAGGGAACAGGCACCCTCACAGCACTGCTGCCCAGCTCAGTGCAGCAGAGCATTTCCAGGGATCTGTTGTTTATGCTGAGCATTTCTTGTGTCAATAATTAACAAAAATACTAATGTGATAACAGCATGAGTGAGGAGAAAGCTGGGTCTAACACTAAAATGGCTTAAAGGAACACATCCTGCCAGTATGCCACCAGATCGTGGGACTGCCATGTTTTCTAAGGAGAAAGCAGACCCAGCTCTGGCTGGTATTTTGCTGTCTCTAAAGAAAGACTAAATGCTATAGTTTTTTGCAAAAAAACCCCACCCTTATTCCGTGGGTTTTGAAATCAGACCCATGAAATCTCTACTTTACAAACCCCAAGAATATTTAACAAAATGGCCAAGATCTCCAGAGTTTCTTCTTGCCACACTCTGGCAGTACTAACATTGTTTTTTGCTGTTTTTTGACTTGAAAATGGAGCACACTTATTTTCTTAGCCAAATCACCATTTTGTTTAGGCAACATTTCACGCATAATTATCTGTGGGGAATGGGGAACTTTCAGAGGAAAAGTCAAATTAGCAGTTTTAATGCTAGAAAATTCTTGGAGAAATGCAGCTTGGGTAATTGATAGAGACCTAATCTTTACAAGTTATAGCAGTCTTTGAAGAGTCCCCAGCATATTTAACTTTATTCTGTAATTGTATGCTCAGGCTCTGAAGATATCTTAAGACTTGCTATTTATCTGCCTGGTGAGGCGCAACACTTTCTTATTAAAAACATATCTATCATGGTTAATGACTTGATTTTTTTCCTTTAATACAGTACAATGACAGGTGTAAAGAGAAGATGAGCATCAGATGCTTGAGCAATATGCTCACTGTTTCAAGACGCCTTGAACATCAGCATTCCTTCATGGTGCCAGAGGAGAAAAAAAAAAAAAAAAGAGCTACACAGATTACACGCTTGTGTTAGATAGAAAATAGTACCATTTGCAGTTTCAGTTAAAAGCATGTTGAAGTGCATATGGAAAATACCATTAGGAGGAACTCCAGAGCGCCTGAGTAAAATGGGTCATTAGGCTTTCGTTTGTTGGAGAGTGTCTCCCATCTGACAGTGCAGAATGGTAGCATTTTTAGCAGCTTATGTTCCCAGTTACATTAAACAGACAAACAGATTGACTATTTTGCATTTCTCATTTGACAACAGCTTGTCTTCATTTGCAGCACACTGGTGGCTGAGCTGAAAGCATGGCGGATGAGTATATCCAAGGTCCTGGTTTTGAATAACAGCAGATGCCAACGTTTAACTTCAAAATCAATCAATTCTTTTTCCTGCATACGGATAAAAGGTCTAGTGAAGTGCCTGAAGGGGGTTTTCTGCTGTTAACAGCTGAAAATATATATTAAAAAAAAATCATTGCAAAACTTTCTGCCAGACATGTGGATGCTGGTGATTTTGTGAAAGTAGGTATGTGAGTAAGTGTCTCTAATTGAGGGGTACTGAAAACATTATGCAAAGCCTAGTGGAGCTTCATCTTTCAGATTCATCTCTGCAAAAGTGCTTGACTGCTGTCAGATCTTGGGCCAGACAACACTGAGCAGACTCTGAGTGATCACTCACTTTTTTGCCTATGCTTCTCCACACCACCATCAACAATCGTAGAGTCATATCACAGAATCATAGAACAAGGAATTCATGATCTGCAACCACAGGAGGTTGTAAATTAAGTGCTGTTTAGATTTCTGGAAAATTTGGCCTGAAACCTTTGTGGCCTATAAATGCTTCTCCTCTGGTTGGTGGGAAAGACTATGTTAAAATGTACAAGGGTGAAAATTGTTGAAAACATCCCAACCTGAAGGCAGCTGAAGCAGGCTTGGAGCCTCAGGTCCCCACAAATGTGCAAAGCACTGTCATCTTGGGAGGTACCAAGAAGGTTAGTAGAATCTGTTTATCTTCCAGTGGATTTATAACCAAAATACAGAAATAGAGGCTGGCATTTGCCAAGTATCCACGATTGGGCTCCTGGTAGGAATGCAGTGGCAGTCTGTGTTTCTTTTTGAAGTAGAGAGATGGGGTTAATTGCCTCCCCTTCCATGTTCTACACCTGGTGATAGGTCTCCCTGATGAAACTGTAGGATGCTTTCAGATGGGAGCAACACCCATCCCTTATCAGCAAGATTTAGCACTGTCCAGATAGTATGAAAGATTCACAAAGTAGTAATATGTGAGCAGTATAAAGCTAATCCCAATGTCTGGAGCATTTGGCAGGGGAAATGTAGCTCTGATTACAATTGGAATTCTTATTTTAAGTTAAATTCTCCTCCAGTAAGAAATGCATTATTTTCTGCCCAGTAGCAGAAAAGACGACCAAACCCAGCACATTGTACTGGGTGAGTTCTCTCCTCATTGTGGGAAAGCAGGGGAGCAGCTTCTCTTGCTATTTTTTGACAGGTTTTAAAGGCACTACTGTAGGTACCACCTCAAGGTGATGACTGGGGATATGAAGCCTGAACTGAAGTGATCCAGCCCAACCAGCTAAAGGCAAAATGTGTAAGGTGGAGCAGTCTTCAGCTTTGCTTAAGCAGCTGCCTGTGTAATGTAGACTTTGTATCCCAGGTCTCCCAAAGCATTGTATGTGAGCCTAGGGACTTGACTCCAGCTTCTGATTTGAGGGAGTAAAAGCCAGACATGACAATGTGCAGCACTGGTCCTCTTTTTTTTTTATTCTTTTTATTTAGCCTGAGGTCAATGATTTTCTGCAGCCTGAGGGTGACAGGGAGAATCTCTGGGGACTGGTAGTACAAGGGACATGCAAATCACACTAGTGACATCCCCCAACACTCTTGCTGAAATGGTCATCTTCTGCCATGAGAATTTCAAAGGTTTTGGCAGCTGCAAACAGCCACCAGTTAAGAAGCAACACAAAAGGTGGTGGTAGGAAACCTTCACCACTGAAATACTTCTTTCTTTGTCTCACCCATCCTCCCTGAAGATTTCCCTCTTTAGTAGCTCTGATCACATACACAGAACAAACACTGTTCAGGACCCTGAAATAACATCTGCAGCCAGAAATCCCTCATTAGAATAAATGGTAGGTTTTCATCCAGGTTTTTCTAGCCATAGTGGAGAAACAATTTCTTGATATTCTTTTTATATAAAGATGCTGATGTAGAGCATTCTAAATTCCTTCAGATAATGTTTATTTTGATGTCAGGTCAGTTATGTTAGTCTCATATATGAAGATCTAGTGTGGCAATGCAGGGAATGCAACAAGAAAAACTAATTTTGAATCTGAAATAATCTTTGGAGAGCACATCTGTGAAAAGAATTGGTAGTACCTAAAACATACAGAGAAGCCCTTTTGCGGAGAAGCTCACATTTGCCATACAGGCATATCTGGCACCTATAATGAGTCAAAAATTGATTCTACCTTGTAATTTTCTAAAGCAGGTTCCTTTTTTGCAATTTAGTTCATCACATTTGAGCATGAACCAAGGCTCATAGGATTGATTTCACCTAATGTTACCATACTGCATTCACATGGACTTTTTCTGAGCTACCTGTGATGATCACATGGGCTGCTGCATGCATCCCATATATACTGGCTTAGGTCAAGGTTTCCTTTGGGTCTCCCACACGCACATGGTGTGAGCAGTGATGCCAAGGGATCTGCCAATAATATAACGGATGCCAATTTGCTGGGACTTCCATGTGAGAAGGTAGATATTATGGATGCTTGGTAGCTTGTAAAAGGCAGTGAGGGTTGGCAGTCACTAGCTAGCCAAAAGACTTGGGAATTATTGCAATGAGGGATTTTTCAAATGTCTGATTTCTCTAAGCTGACAGCTTCTGCACAGCCAGAACAAGGCCCAGCATCAAAAGGCCCATTATCCTTCTCCTGCAGCAGACTTTTCCTTAATATACTCTATTATATGCTCCTTGATAACCAAGTCTCCCTGTCCATTCTGCCAGATTCATTTTAACCAGCCTAGCAAGCCACTAACATACAACCAGTACGTGTCTGTGTAATGGGCTGGAGAATCATTCCCTCTGGACTGCTGTGCACAGAGAGGCACGCACGGGGTTTTAGTCTTGCTCTCTGGAAAGTGAGGTTTTCTCTTCTGTTCTCCACTGGAATTATGTTTTGTTACATCTACTTCACATATCTTGATATTCCCGCAGAATCGTCTCTTGTTGTGACTGTATTTAATCCTCCGCATTTCTGTTCGTTTATAATTTGGTACTGGTGTCTGCAGTCTATTGTTACTAAGTGTATGTAGTGATTAGAAGGAAAGAATAAGAGATTAGAGGAAGCCAAGAGCTGTGGCACACAGGAAAAAAAAGAAAAGGGAAAACACTTTCAAGGCCACTGGAGTACGAGAGGTCTCAGCATGTGGTCAAAAAACACAAGCAAGTAAAAAATTTGACAAAGGCCATTGCTTGGGCTGCTTGTATGATTGTTTCACAGTAGAAAGATCATAATACTGGTTCCAAAAATGTTGTCTGTCCTTTTACCTAGAGCTATGTGTTTTGATAGTCGAAAGTGTATAGCTTTTTTGACAAAAGCATTAAGAAATAGCTATGAAAAGAACTACAGCTTAAATGACCATGTTTTCTTTCTTCTCACTCTTTTAAAAAAATTGTTGCCGTTGCTAGGACATGCATTTAGAGCTCTCTGTTGTCTTAATGGAGACTGAAACATGCGTAGAGTTTGCCATTTGCTTTTTTTATTCATCAGCTGAATAAAAAAGCCAAGCAGACAAAGCATTTGTAGTGCAAGAGTGGAGTGCAAATCCCTCCCTGTAAGCTGAACAAAAAAGCTCATTAAGAGGAGGTGGGATTTCGTGGTCATAGCTTTTAACTAAAGGGCAAAGGTCTCCTGTTAAGTACCATACAGTCTAAACAGGGCTGTGTAAAATTATGGGGGGGGGGAGAAATCAAATATTTGTTCTTAATTCTCAAGTTAGTTTATCCAGAGTGGCAACCAGGGAAGTGTTGGGAATGATTAAATGGCTGCATTGAGGCTACAAATTGCTGCTACTTGCTTTTGTAGCTGGACTTGTTGCAGTTGAGTGATGTCGCCCATCAGTGCATTGTGTGCACAGTAAAACAGTCGAGCAGTGACAGATAGACTGAATCTCGGAGCTACTCCATCACCACTGAAGGATCCTGCTCACTGGGAATTGACAATGAGCACAAGCCATGCACGCTGCTCAGAAACAGCTGCTTTCACTCTAGCCCAGCTCTTCAGCTGGCCGAGGCAAGCAGCAACTAGTAAATAAGCTTTATCTCTGATCTCACTAGGGGAAAGGGCCAAACAAAACACAAGCAAAATAAATAATTTGGCAAAATGCTCTACTGATAGCTCTAGATGCTCAGATTGTAAACTTCCCAGCCAGCAGCACACAATGTCAAGTGAGAAGATGACTTGAAAGAGCCTGACCTAGCAGTGCTGGACCCCAATAGAAACATGCACAAACATGCCTTGACAAATAGATGCTGAGACAGTGGCTTAGTCCACCCTTAACATGGCTACAGGAGCAGAGCAGAACCTGCGCTGTCAGGATGGTTTTGTACAGTGGCTTACAAATGCTGCGTCCCACACGCAAATGCTCCACAAGAATGGTGAGAAAAGCTGATTTTGGAGGTACAGCCAAGGGCAAGGGCAGTAAGGGCCTGAGGAAGCATGAGCATCCATTGGGCAAAAAATAAGGTGCTGGCCAAAGTACTTGGTGCTGTTTGAGTGTTTCCCTGCTGTGCTTAGTTGCTGTTTCACAGGCAAGTCTTTGTCAGTGGGATGGCTTGGGTGCAACATGGCATCTCTCGCCCAGCCCTATAGGAATAGGCAAAAGTGCCTTTTAACAGGGGCTCCACACAAACTTATTCACTTCTGTGTTTTGTGTTCTCACTCTGCCTGTCCACGAAAGGGCAGGTCCCTCTGCTGTCACTGTGTTGAAGGAGAGGACAGGAGGGAGAGGAAGAAACATCCCCAGCATCTTCTCCCCACTCATCTATTTCTGCCTATTTCCTTCTGCGGTTTCGCACCTCTGTTCACTGGCGGACTGTTTGCTCATGCTTTGGGTTGCTGTTTTCGTTGCTTTCTTGATCGGAAAAGACGACAGACAAACGTAGCCATGTAGATACGAAGGTTTAGAAGGCTCAGTTCTGGGAACAGGTTTATTTTGGGCTGGAAAAATAAATGGAAATTTAGTTTATACAGATTGTTCTCACTATCTTGTAGAATCAGCAAATTGTGCATATAGGTTCATCATGAAATTGGAATGGCCAAGGCTTAATATACATTGTGAGCTCTAATTGAAGGCATTAATTAACATTAAAGCCAAATTCTTGCAATCGCGTGCTAAACAGAAATTGGGGAGAAGCAGGTAAGCAGTGGATATCATTTGGCATTCTTTCTGAAACACAGATTAGCATTTAGAGTCCAGTCCTGGGCAAAAACCTCTTAATGGGCAATTAATTATGCTTCCTAATTTGCACCTACACTTAACTATATGCAGAACAGTAACAGCTGCATTAAACATTGGTATAAAATCAAAATAAAATGATACCGCACCAAAGACAAGAGTTGTGCCAAACAGAGCCTGGATGTAGATCTCTGTACTGATGTCAGCTCCTTCTTTATTAGGATAATGGTATCTAGGCTGTGGAAGGCCTAGAAGAACCTCAGCACAAAGTTATGAACTCTCCTCTGTAATTGTTTCATTTTGAGGATGAATTTTGGTGCTTCTATTTTTGTACATGTTCTGTTTTTACTCATAAGCAAAGATGGTTGATGATAGGCAGGTACGTCTGCTAATGTCCTTTTGCTCCAAGCATAATAGCTTTTAATAGGAATAGCCTAATACCAGGATGTTGAGTAATGAAGAAACAAGAAACTCTGAAGTCAGAAATGGTCCCATTCTAGAATTAAGGGCTTTTTTAATTAAAAAAAACAAATAGTGTAGCTTTTGAGCAAACCTGGCTCCTTTATTTTTTTGACTTCAGGTGGAAAAAAAGGCAGAAACCTGAACGTCAAAGAGAAACTCAGAAGGTAAAAGAACCCATGTGAACTGAAACCAGAAACAGCTCACACAAACCCGCTGAGAAACAAAACTGCTTTTGCTTAGCCGTATACCAACTCATTGTCATTTAAATAATTATTTATTTTTATCTGAGGAGCTTCAGGAAGCCCAAGTCCTTGCAGTTTGTTGGGTGCATGGAAATCAGATTACAAAGGAGAGAAGGAAAAGGGGAGAAGAATATCAAGGCGAGTTAGAGAGATGTTGCAATGCACAGGCAAAGTGGAACAAATCGTGTGTTATGCTGTTGTAAACAGGAGGAGGCTGAGCGTGGCTGCATGACCCAAGGGCATACAGGATGTCTGTTAGGACTGGAAAACAAAGACAGGTCTCCTCTGTCACCCTGCTGAAAGTGGCTTTTGAACCCAGCTACTAAAGAGAGAAGGTATGGGTGTTAGTGCAGTAAACCACATAGAAACAACTGGCTTACCAAGCAAATAGTACAGTTTTGATGTGAACTAGTAAGAGAACATAGATTTTTGAGGAGAAGGGCTTTGGTTAAAAGCCTCCAGTCCTGGACAGCTAGAGGTGCACAAGCATCCTTGCAGTGGGAAGGGGTGGAGGAGTACTTACTAGCAGCAAAGTGGAGGCTGGGGATGCACAGCTGGGTGGCAAGAACTTCATGTTCTCCAAACTTTGAACTGAAGCTGAAGACTTCATCTTTTGTGTACTCTTTCTTGAAATAGGAAAGTGCAAATGTCTGACCATCTTTTGTCATGATCAGTTTATTGGCACTAGGAAAAGATATCCAATAATCCCTGTCTTTGGGTCTAATGTAATTTGTACTGCTGAAGCAACGTATTTGTGAGGAGCCAGCCATGGCCACTGATGCCAAGAAGGCCCTGCCCTGTAGGATTTGTCCCCAGGAAACAACAAACCTGTGTTGAGTGATTTGCCATGACTGCTCTAGCAGAATCCAGTTCAGGAACTTTTGCAGGAGATCTTGAGCATCCTAAAGTGCTAGGTGAATGAGATTAAGGGATAAAGGAGATGAATATCTTACCTTGCCATGTTCTACCATCATCTGAGGAAAAGAAGTGCACCAAATTGGGGGCATTGTCTGAGTATCTCCAAGTGCAAGGGGCAGCAGGGGCTTTCATCTCTGATGTGTTACACAGCAGGAAATGCATATTTTGAATACCTTGCAAGGTTGTGAGCTGACATAGCTCAGGGGAAACCTAACCATGTAGTGCCAGTGATTCTTCTTAACAAATATGAATAATTCTGAAAACTAATTCACTGAATAAAGAAATCCAATAAGATAGGCTAGATAATTTTTGGACATGAGAGGGAGTTCTTGATGGGTCCCTCAGGTAATAATGAAGGAACTGAGATGATCAAAGGCTGTGCTGTCTTCTAGAGCCAGAGCCAGTTACATCAACCTGCTGGAAAAACACAAAGTAGGTAATCAAAGATTCTTGAAGAAAAAAGAAATCATTTTTACAGCATTCAACTACTGACTTATTTGTAAGAAAAGTAGATTAAAAATTGGAAGAGTTTTGGAAAATATTTCCATTTTTTATTAATTAATCATTATTTCACTAATGCTTGCCATCTTGACCTGTAACTGATTGATCACACAGTGTGTGCATGGGGACATTTGAATTTGCACCCATGTTGGTTCTGTGGAAGAGGGCAGCAAAAGGTATCTTACAAGCAAGTAGCAGCTTTCATCCTCACACTTTTTTTTAAGCTGCAAGTGAGATCATCCTCTCATGGAAACCCCAGGGCATTTGTAAGTGACCTCCATAGAAAGTGTTTTTCTCTAAGTATGTATTTCCATCTTTAAACTGGAGTGGTAAAGTTAAACTTTTAGGTCTTCACTGATGTTAGAGGGTCACCCTGTATGGACATCTGTGTCTTGGCCATATTCACCCATCAGCCTTGTGCAGTTGCACATGTCCAGTTGTCACTTCCACCACCATTTATTCCACCTCCACCACTTCTGAGAGCGTACCCTCTCTGACTGGATCACATCCTGAACAGACATTTCAGGGAAAGCCTGACTTGGTAGTGGTAATAAATGTGGTTTCATGCTTCCTTTCTGCCTGCCATGTCTGAACTGCAGAACAGGTCTGAGTAGCTACTGAAGGCTGCCTGTAGTCTCCTCCAAAGACAAAAGTCTGAGGAGCTGCAGAGGCACCTGCCAGCTTCTCCTCCTGGTAACGTTCACTCAAGAAAGTTACATACCTCTTTATGGGGACTTTGCATGGTGCCCTTTCAGGGTAGGTTATTCCTCAGCCCTTGTTGAATAATTTCAGCATTTAGCTGTTAGGCACAGGGACCACATAGGAGCCAGACTATGTGCTCATACTCTTGTTTTCACAAGAATGTTGCTTCTTTTGGTACAGAATCATCTCTTCCATCACCAAAGTACAGTTGTTTCTGTCCTGTTTTGCCTTGTAGCAGTTTAGGATTGGAAGTAAAAAAATAATACAGTGTCTTAGTGAAACTGCAGTGGCATGTGCTTTTAGCACTTGATCAACCACCATCACAGATTTCTCAGTATACGAGGAAAGAAATAAATACCTTGAACTTCAATGTCTCAAAGGGACAAGGGGAAAGAAATGGTTATTCTAGGTTTTATTCTTATTCTTTTTTAAAAGTTTTCTCCAGTAAGCTCAAATTGTACAGCTGATGAAATGATTTTCTGTGCTGCAAGTATTAAAGGTACTGGCTAATTTAGCTATCATGATAAATACCTGCTAGGAGCCTATTTTCTTGAAGAGCAAAGAAAAAAGGAAACCTTTTCTAAAAATGGATTAAAATAACTGTATTTTTCTTTGTATGGAAAATATTTTGAGGGAAAATAACCTGAGATAATGTGAGGAAAAATAGTCTAACGTGCTATTTAGGGAAAGGACATGAGATTCAACTTCTAAGGTATGGACAAGGGAGGAGAGTGGCAATACTATGTCCTTGTAAATCTGTCTGGTTGCTGGCACTTAGCTGCAGTAATTAGTGGAGCTGTTGTAGAAGACAGTATGATCTTACTGAGGAAACTATATTAAGATACACCTAGCTGTTTGAGGTGTCCCAGGTTACCAATGGCCCTGACGGGCTGTACAGATAGTCACAGATTTTCCAGACATCAGACACCATTTCACCCAGCAGGAACTCCTTAGTCCAAGAGGTAATAAGAGGAGGGACATTCCTGTTCCCCAGCCATCCCACCTGAGGTATAGGGCACTCGGCATGGTTACATAGCAGAGAATAGCACGGTTGACTGACCTTCTGTTAATTGGCTCTTGCAAGGCCAAGAACCCAGTCCTTTGTTTGATCCCACATTTCAAAGACTTGCATTTCCACCAAAGATTTATTATGGAGAATTTTAGCACAGCTTTGCCTGAAGAGTTCCCTCTTAGAGTCAAGAATGCAGAAAAATGAGGCAGGGGCAAAACCATTCAGGACAGAAATCAGTCAGGGAAATAATTTTAGCCATTTGTTCTCCCTCTGCTACATGTATGAAGACAACACCCATTGGCTATAGGTAGGTGGGATACTCCTTGGGACAAAAGGAGAGCATGTCTTGGTTCTTCATACAAGTTTTATGCCAGGCTGCCATCTAAGTAGAAAAGAAGCCTGGGTTTGGCCCCTTTTCCCCTAGGTAGCAGTGTCACTGGCCCTGGCTATGCTACGTCCTGCTTACACCAGCCACTTGGAGACCCAAAGCCTCTTGCCTGGCCTCTCTCTAACAGCAACACCAGGCATCTGGGCACGAGGCTTTGCATCACCTCCCTTCCCAGCTCTCTTTCACCACACCAGAACTATATATAGATCTGTATGAAAATTATTATAAATCGCCACTCTGAAAGTGGCTAAGTATAAAAAGAAGAGTTAACTCTTCAGCTGAGCCACTAAATCACAAGTTTTTGCCTCGAGCACATTTTTACAGCCCCTGCAAAAACAGAGGCATTAATGGAAAGTCTGATGCAGCATTAACTCCTGCTGCACTGGGAGCGGTTGCTGGATTTAAAATGGTCACCAGTATTTTCTTCGTCCTCTATGCAAAGCCTCGTGTCTGAAAAACCGCACGTGACATTCACATCGTGGGATACTCCACTCCCTTTTCCTTGACAAATTACTGTTTTAACTAACAGCAAGTACTCCAGTGCCAGGCCCTTTGCTTTTAGCAGTGCAGCTACCCACAAGCCCTTTTTGTGGTTCCCTTGTCTAGCTCAATTTAAACCCAATGTGACTCTGGCTAAGAGAGGCGTTTTGCAATTGCCTACCACAAAGTGATAAGGGTCTGCTGCAGCAGATGACTTGTATGCTTCCCCAAACGAGCCCTTCACATTTAGGAAGGTCGGCCGTGTCATTTCTCTAATTTTCTAACCACAGAAATGTATATTTAGAAAAGAGCAAGGAAACTTCCTTTACCCTAAGCAATATTGCATAATGATGGAGGAGGAGGATTAGTGCAAAGGTTTTTCTTTAAGCAGAATTCTGAGAGATTGGGAACTGGAAAGCCTGAATAATAACTTCAAATATGTAAAGCCAGGGCTTTCTGTATGTTTCAGCTCCCTTTCTGTTTCAGGTTGGCGTTTGGTATGGTGGGTGCAAGGTCTGCTGCCGTAGCCCTTGGCTTAGACAGCCTGTGTGTGTTTTCCCCTCTGCTGCCCTCTTGGACAGCCGTGGCCACTCTAGGATGCTCCTGCCCAGGGCCTTGGCATTTGCGAGCACAACCTTCTTCATGCCTGAATCCCTTCAGGGCTCGTCCCACCATTCCTTCTTTCTCTGTCCTCCCCATCTCCTGCCCCTCGCTAGGTTTTAAGGAGATTTAGGCGTTGCTGTTATTATAGTTGCACTACTGGGCTCAGGAGTCTGAAGTGTTTAGACACAAATGCCAAGAATAATAATGAATGGTCCTAAATACCCTCTGGCTGAAGCTGCAGTTCAGTGATGAGTTTCCAGACCCTGTGTGATAGGTGGGGGAGAAGCTGAAGAGGGGATCCCTGAGGTCCTGGGCAGAAGGTGCTGCCTGAGCAGGGACAGTGGGTGGCAGGCAAGGTGTGGCACATTGAGGTCTTTGTGTGGGGTTAGCAGCCATCGTTCCTCTCTCACGGACTCATGGCTGTGAGATATTGAAGAACCACATGGCTGGTTTCAGAGCATGTGAAGTTGGTGTGATGTCACCTGGTGGGTGTGGTGAGGATGGGCACTGCTCTGAGAGGGACTGCAGCTCCCCACAGGGATGCTGGGAAGCCTACTGCTGTTATTTCAAATACAGAAACTCTGACCTCTTCAACATAGCAAGACAGGTCATTTTGGCCACTGTTCAGTGTTTTCTGGCAACTCTTTCCTCAGGGACCTTGTCTCCTCATGAAGTGTCCATGAAGCTCATCATCCTGGGGGTGAAGACTATATTGGGTGGTAGCTACCGGGCAATCAACTGTTTAACTATATAATTAACCTCAGCAATCTGTTTCTATGGGCCTGTGGTGCTTCAGGAAATGCGGCTGAAGTTTCAGCACACACATGTGGCCAGTGAGGTTCACCCCTGTCTCTCCTGATGGTGGTTTTCCAACTTGGCCCCACAAAGTCCACTGCTAGCAAGAGGAAAGTTTTTACCATGATGCTTAGCCAAATCTGAGAAACTTTTGTTAGGTGAAAGGCCGTGGTAGTAAACAACCACAAATATTCATACATGGTTGTACTGAACACATGACGACTGGGGATTTAGAAGAAGTATATGGTGATTAGGCCTGCTTGGGAATTGAACCATCTTTCTGTCAAGAATGGAAATGGTTTGGAAGTTATCTATTTTGCCTGGCTGATTCAGGGCATGAAGCAATCGTTGGAGCAAAGCGGACATGGATAATTTTGTTCATTAAACTTTTAGGAAAGGATGTTACCACTGCATTGCACAATAGTTGCAACTAATTGTGGCGGTGGGAGTGTGATAATTGAGAGCAGAGCCTTGGATCATGAAGCTTGTTTCCAGACTTTCTGATGGAAGTTTGCATTTGAATGGCAACATTGGTGTCTCATTTTCAAATGAGATTTTGGAAAAATGCTGTGAAACTTTTCAATTTGGAAGCCTAACTTTCTCACAGTAACTCAGCAGTGTTTTGTCCCTATGCACAGCCTAACGGATCAAAAGTTCAGTTCCTGCATAGTCTGTTACTTGCATACGCAATAAAATAGGATGCACGAATGGCTTAGCTTTTTTTTTTCCTTTTTTTTTTTCCCCCCACTAAATGCAATTTTTCCCCTCAAAGATTACAGAAAATTACTTTTGCAAGTCAGTATGAAGGCTTATCAGTCCAGTGGTGTTCAGATCCCATATTAACTGCCTCACATTACTGTGAACAAGAACTGCTGTAGAAACCAATGGACTAAGAATGTAAAGTACATACTGCTGATGTATGTCCCTGCAGTAACCCTTTCTCCTCATAGTTACTTCATAGACTCCTCTTCTACAAACAATTCTATCTCATTTTTAAAAAAAACTCCACAACTTTATATCATAGAACTTAAGCTTTCCTGATGCTTTGGAGCCATATCAGTCATAGTGTCTGTGACTGATGAGCACAGAGAGCAAATACTCCCCACTAAGGAAACATGTACAAAGATTGCTTTCACAGCATGCTCAGGGCATATTAAAAAAAATTATGTTTCAGCACAAAAGAAAAAGAATTTAGCCTGTGCACGTCAAGCTGCTTTAAATATTTTATTTTGCCTGTCTTCAGAATCAGTGAATCCCAGAAGAAGCCATCCCTTGGGGCCCAGTCCTTCAAGGATATGGCATTCTTCAATCCCATTGATTTTAGTGGACCTCGAAGGCACTTAATACTTCATAGGCTAGGTCCCATGCTTTAGGAAGGTTACCCTGTGCATGCTCACCTATTCTTTGGTTTAGCTGACAAAGGGAAGCTATGCTAGTTCAAAATAAAAAAAAAAAAAAGGGAAAAGGTTTTTAATAAATCAGTCTTCCAGGGGTTAAGTTACCAAGGGGGCTTTTCCATCCTATAAAGACTGTATGAGGATTCTACCTTCATTTCCCACACAGTGCTACAGTTCCTGAAGACACCATGGGTTGCATGCAGGAACTGCAAAGCCACAGTCTCCTGTCTGCAGTACTGGGATGGATATGGAGATGAAATGGTTACTAGAAGATCCTTTTACCTTTAAGAAGTCTGCACCCATTTAATAAATGAGAGAGTATCTGTGCTGAAAAAAAACCCCAAAGCCAGTCATGTCAAAAGAACATCAGCACTGAAAACTGAAGGGCTTAAATGCCTCAGTTTTGCTTTCTTACAGGACCATAATCTGTCTTTCTTGTGTGCATCAGTCTATGTTTACATGATCACTAGTCATAGGTTCATTATTTCATGTGGGGAATGCATAGTCACTCAGTATTTCCTTTCATTCTTATCAGTCAACAAGTAGCTGCAGACCTTATATAGAAAGGCTCCAGATGATGCAGTGCTCTCTGCACAATGTGCTTCTTCGTTGACATTGCTGCCCTCCCCTTGCCCCATCACGCACAGGCTCCTCAGCCACTAATGAAGACATTTCACGTTCTTACAAGAGGAGGAAACATCAGTCCCACTGTAGAAAGGAGGAAATGAGGCACATAGTAGTGAAGGTCAAAAGTTTCCATTTACGTTTGGTGCCCAGTTTGAGATACCTAAGCATGGTTTCTCATAGCCTGGTGTCACCTTTTGCAGGTGACAAAGGGCAGTGTCTCTGGTGTGGTCCCAGGGCCAGTGAGCTGGGCTTGGCTACTTCCACCGTCTGTAAGGGCATTGCCTCATGAGAATGACCATATGCTGCAAGAAGACAGCTGCAAAATGCTACAGCACCACTAAAATAGCCCTGCTCTGTTGACCTGGTTTAGCATGTATGGCAGTGCATGATGGGGTCTGCCTTCATAGCTGGTTTACTTTAGTTGCAGGTACTCCAGCAACATGGAGTGCTTCTGGCACACACATGCAAGCACTTCTCTTTGCTGTCCTCTGAGGAAAATCAAGTTTCCAAGGAGATGGATACATTTCTGAGAAAAAAACCCACCCTTTATTATAACCTAATCCCTTTGGGTGTCCTGCTTTTTTGGGGTTTTTTTTGTTCATCACAGTATTTAGGCAGGAGAAGAGCCTCTTGCTCTTGAACATTAATTATCACTCCAAACCTTTTATATGATTAATTTCTTCTTATAGCTCCATGTTTTAAATGCATTATTGTAAATAAACTTTCAGATTAGCTTGCTGAATGGAAAAAAAAGTATGTTCTTAAAAAGCTCCTCAAGGCATGTTTCCCTAAAGGACTAACTGCATGGCATGTGGTTTCAGGGGAGTTGCTCCAGTTTAGTTCACTTCCTAACACATACTAGAATTTTTATAACCTTTCACAGAACATATGCATATAAACCCTTGTCTTCTCCCCACGCTTGCACTGGTGATGACCGTTTGCTTATTTGAAATAAAAGTCACTAGAGAATGTTATGAGCTTGAAAGAGTTGTTCTACATCCACTTTCCCCACAGAGAAGCAATTACATAGACTGAGTCCTCCCTTTAAACCATATAAAGTCAACCTTTACATGTCAATCTGTTCCTAACTAGTGACCTATAAGTTGGTGGTCTCAGCCAACTGCTTGTGGCTTGCCATTTGCGGTGATGAGGGTATGGGTATTTTGCGAGTGTGGGCAAATTACAGATTACTGGTGTGTCATCATGAAGGACACTCACCAACAGGCAGAATGTAGGACAAATGTCAGACATTCAGAAATAACCAAAGATACTGAAGTGGCAACACTGGGAAGAGGGCTTGGTTCTCCAGGGACCTCTCCTTTTCTGTGGCCCCTGTGTCCAAGCTCAGAGAAAAACCAAAACCTGCCAGATCTTCTGCTGAAGCTACAGAATTACTAGGAGAGGAATTGAGAGCAAACCAGAACAAACCCTCAAAATTCACTTGTTTTATTGCTGGTGTGTATGTTGGGTTCCTGTAAAAAAAAACCAAGGAAGTAGTTTTAACCTGCTCATTAGCACAGAAAGTCACGGAAGACAAAAGTATATGCAGGCTCAGAAATGAATTGATGAGATTTATGCAGGACATTAAATGCAGTGTTTGGGTGCTCTTCCTTTTGGAGGAAGAGCTGTTCCCTCCAGAGGATTGCTCCTTGTCCCTCCTCCCTCCACACCCTCCCAGGGATTTGCACATGACCCAGTCAGAAACCAGCAGCCGGACTGGATGAACCATTAGTCTGATCCACTCTTGTGGTTCCCATGGTCTTAAATTTGCCTGCAACAAAAGTGCGTATATATTAGTTTAATAATGTTAGCTGCAGCCTGGACAAAAATACAAATAAGCCACATGGAGTGAGACATTTAGTATGCAAAGTAAATCAGTGTGCAAAAGCAACAAAATCAAAGACATGCTGCTGACTGACAATAGTTTGCCCTAAAATAAAAAGTAGGTCTGTCCGTGGGCACAAGGAACATACTTATTACCTTTCCTCCATCCTGCAGAGCTCTTTAGGTGAGCAAGTACTGGTCTCGCTCAGGCAATTTACATGAGCGGAAGTGTGACAAACGGGGACAGTCCCTACCTTGAAGTAACAGGCCACAGAAGGGAAGTTTAGCAAAAATAGGAACCATTAATAGTCATTCCATCTCACTCTGTGAAGTTCACTGAGATTTAATTAAAGCACTGATATGTTTTCGACTGACCTTATTTTCATACCTGATAATCAGTAAGCTCATTATCATTTTTTAAGCTTAGTTTTGAATCTAGCTAATTAGCACTCTGTGGGTCAGCATCTAAGTTAAATAAAGACAAGAAGGAAAACTCCAAGATCTGCATATTTTAGAAGGTCCCTGCAAACATGAGCGGTCATCAAGTAACACCACCAGCAGAAGGCTGAGCTGGCACTGATGGGTGGTGTTTTGAGGCACTGGATGAGCACCAGCTGCTCACCTGTGGGGACAGGACCTGGCTGAGCCACTCTTCCTTTGACAATCAGGGCATCAAAAATGCCTTTGTACAGCTAAACTCTATGAATGCCTGACCTGTACTGAGAGGGTCTGGAGAAGGGCAGGGGACCGATTTCAAAGCTCTTTCTTGCGCCTTAGTGTGTGTGGAATGAATGAAAGGCCAAGAGGAGCACCAGCTTACAGCACTGGCATTTCAGGGAGGGCAACATGACCTTCTCTGTCTTCAATGTGGTGCTCAGCTGCTCCTGGGACAGGCCCCAGCCAAGGGTGGATGGACCTTTCCCTTGTACTCAGCATCCTTCTACCAGCGGGCCCTCCTGGGCTCCTGGTTTGAGCTTCCCCAGAATTAGAACTTGCAAAGCACTTAGTGGGCAGAAGAGGTCTAGGGGAGGTCGTACTTCAGTAAACACTATCAGCTCTTACCACAGAAGACACAGTTGTGGGCTGGGGAGTGCAAAATCACTGCAGTTAGCTGGAATTTCCCAAAAGAAAACTGACAGGAGGAGAGAGTGCTGAGCAGTACCAGGCAAGAGTCAGAGGGAAATACTGAAAGGAGGTGCCTTCTCTTAGAGGAGGGCGAAGAGCACCAACCACATAGGCCAGCAAGTGAGGAATGATGGCCTGGGCCACATGTGATGCTCCTGTTTGGTCATATCTGTACTTACCATTCCCATGCAAAGCAAACTGCTTCCATCTCCAGCAATCAGGAATCACCAACAGTTTAAAAGCTGGGGAGGAAACAAATAATTATAATACTTAGCACCTGGCTTGCACTTTGCACATTGACAGCACTGCACCGCCATCAGCTAATGAACTGAATGAGGTGTTCAATTACACAAGGATTGTTAACGCTCAGTTAAAACCTACAAAACTGAGCACCAAATGGTAGAGCTGCAATTTCAGCTGGCGGCTTTGTAGATGGTTCTTTTGTAATCGCGGATGGTGCTTAGCAATACTTAAAACAAACTATTTCTCCTCTTCCTCCAGCTTTTCCTGATATTTGTGTGTAATGGCCTGTTTGTAAATGAGCCTCTCCCTTTCTGGGAGCTTGTAAATCTTATGTTGTATGACTCTGGGAACAGTATATGTGAAGTACACTAGGCAGGCTGTTGATTTTCTTAGAAGAAGGCTCTGTTGCAAGGTGTTGCCAAATCCATCACACACACACACACACAAAAATGGAAAAAAAGACGACCAGTCTGTAAAGTAAATAAATCATTCAGCAAACTCTGTGTCTGCCATAACTGAAACCTGACCAAGTCTTGAGTTGCTTTATAATCAAGAATTTGACAAAACCTTCATCACCTCCTTTATAGATAGAGATACGTGGTTATAACAGCCACATGATCAGCTGAAAAACTAATGACTGAAGCATGTGATAAATTGCATTTATTCTTCACCTTTAGCTATTTCACCCATATGTTGGCCATTTCCTTTGCCCTGCACGCAGTGATCCATTGCTGTGGGGCTGCCTTTCCCATCCTGCTTCTCCCCACAAGAGCTGCTTTGTGCCTTTCAACAGCCAGCCATAAATCTGCTGCTTCTTTTTCACCATGGCAAAATGTCAGGAGCCCTCCACCCCCAAAGGCAGAGAAATCCCACTGCTGAAGAGTCCTTCTCCACTGATTCCCTCTACACTGAACTGTTCCCAGCACCAAGTTTTCTTTCATTACAAACGTGGAGCAGGCAGGGCTGTTCCCATCACTATGGCTTTAGCAAGCACATGGGGCTCCAGGGATTTCCTCAGCAGGAGGAATTTGGCAGCTGCCACATCTGCCCAAATCCTGCCCACATTGTGCTGGGGTGTTAGGTCAGGCTGCGCATATGATTCACCATGAATGTGCCGAAACAAATTACACTAATGCACTTTCTCCAGATACTGCTGTTTAAAGAAACTCACACTTCTGTCTCTGCAAGCATCATTTTATCCTCAATTTTATGACCATAGATGATAAAACTGACCAGAAGTGTAGCTTGCTGTTAGTTCTTTCCCCTAATCCAGTTCGCACCAAACTGACAACATTTTCCCCTCTCTTTTGCTCTTGTTGCAAAGCACCCGGGGTACAAGGTCATTGAAGGGGAAGCATACCATTGTCTCTTTATGTGAAGAGGCTTTTTGATGCCTTAAGAAGCAAATTAAGATGGCTGATGTTATGAAGGCTAACAGGGGGCTTCATATCTGGGTGAACGAGAGCTCACAAGAAGAGGCTTGATGCCTGCAGCCATCGCAGCGGCAGCATTTTGCGTCTGCCGGCAGTGGGGGGACTGTTACCTGTCTCGTATTAAATGACCTCTATTCAGATCATCTGTTGCATTGCACCATGCACATGTCTGGTCTTTCTCTCTGGACACGGTGTGGAATTTGTTAGATGTTGCTTCAGCAGTTATCCTTAAGGGATTCAACAAATTTTACAGTCACGGGAAGGGAAAGTAGTAGGAGCTGCCAGGTTAGAAGAAGGAAAGAATTATTTCTAAACTTGAACTACCAAATTTGATGGCAGATGTAACAAAGTGCAAGTATCCTCTGCCTTGCAAAGAGGAGTTCACTGTGGTTATGTATCTCTAATTTTGCAGACACTGAAGACACACAGTGCTGCTGTCTAAGATATCTGCATGCATCAGGGTCCTGTAAGACTTCATAATATTGCTGCTGTAGTGAAGTATTTATGACATTTGGAGAAAGAGACTGGGATAAAAAATTCCAGGAGTCTAATCCTGGCCCTGCTAGTGAATTACAGTGTGACTTTGGGCAAAGCATTTACCTTACCTTTCTATGGGAGTTCAGCTTGTGTAACTGCAAAACAGGTACTGCAGGACTCACCTACTGCCCAGGAGAGCTGGCAAGGATGATGAATTCATCCCCAGGTTATGTGGCTGCCTGGCAGGACCTGGTCCCCTTTGTGCTGCCCTTGGAGCAAACCTCCAAGGTCAATACCTCCCAAGGCACTGCAGCCCTCCCATCCACCTCCCCAGGTCCCTGCCAGTCCCAGGGGTTCATTTGCTCTCTGAGATTAGCTGCAGTGATGCAGCTTTCCACACTCACCTTGCACCAGGCTTCCCACAAGTCAAACCAGAAGATGCTTCCACTCACTGATCATAAAAAGCTGCAAGGTGAATGGTGCTTTGCCCTCCTGCTATGCATACTCACCACAGATTATAAATACAACTCTGGAAAATCATTAATTAGTTGAAATTGCATTAATATAATAATGGACGTGATTATTTTTTTCCTTTTGGCTGAGGGAATAAACAAAAATACTTGCAAGGGTCTTTTACAGAACAAAGTAATGGAAGCAGCAGAGGAGATGCTGTTTTTAATGAAATGTGTGTATTTACTTGTAAAAATGCACTACAGATGCATATGCCAGGTAATAAACAAAGGGCTGAAAAATCTGCCTTATCAGCAAGTCTATGACTAGCTACTAATTAGGTGTATCTCATTTAGGAAAACCCACTTGGCTGGCTGAGTTTTGTTGGGGGGGGGGGGGGGGCAGGCGGGGACACAAGGAGAAGGTGGCGGCTGTTCTGGAGAAGCAGCAACAGGGAAACAATGTTTGAATGAAATCTCTTCTCCCCTCTTCGAGACAG
>WTSP01017984.1:44901-90885 GCA_025331215.1 Actenoides lindsayi | reverse complement strand
CCCCTCTTTTTTTTTTCTTTTTAATAACAGGTCTTGGATTGCCTTCAATGATGAACTAGCATGAAGCTGTTGTCGCAGAAGAGGCTTTTTTTTTTTTTTTCAGGGAATGCTCCATCATGCCTTTTTAAAGTTAACCCACTCTAAAGTTATTTCCACATTTCTGTATCTGTTGTTTTCACTCCCATAAAATCAGTGCAGGAGAGATTTTTGCCTTGCACAACAATGCAGAATTTTTGGGAACTTAGCTTTCACCAATCCATAGCAAAGAAGGACTTGCTGGCAAACTAATTTAGATGGAATATTTTATTTTTTTTAATTTTTTTTAAGTGCTTAATGGACTGAGGCCTGAATTCCTACTGAATGTTAATGGCAGTGGAGGCTTAACACCTTAGATCTTTGGGATTGCTGAAGTCCAGGGTGTTTGCTGGAGGGGAGTAAGTGAAGAATGGATCTATACATGCTAACACGGTGGCAGAATGAACTGATGAAAATGGGTTCTGACCCTAATTCTACAGATTTCGATATGCCTTTGCTAAAGACAGAGCAAGTATATGCTGCTGTTACAATAAGACCATGCTCCTGTACACAGTAAGGAGCTGTGTCTGCATGAGTATAAAATGGTGCAGACTGGCAAAATTAAAACTTTTTGTCGTATGCTTTCCTGAGGGGCTGTGCAGCTGTAATAGTAAGTTTTGGCTTTTATGGATGTAATAGAGCTGCTCGTTTGAAGACACTCTGGAAGCACATAACTGGTGAAGAATCTTGTTGTATTCTTGGCACACAAGAATCGCTGTGATGGCTTTCTGTGCCCTGTCAGTCTAGGTGTATCACACTGCAGAGCTGAGGCTAAGGTAGGATTCACCCTGGCTCACTAACAGCTGAGCTTAAGACCTTTGAAAAGGGAAGTTACAGTAAATGGTAGTGTTGGAATTTCTCCATGGTATGTAGATGTAGCGAGCTAAGCCAACACTGTCCTTGCTAAATCAATCTTGCATAAAGAGTTGTGATATGCTCAAGTTTAAGACTTACTGCTGGCAGTACTGTAGACAGGCTTTTTCCAGATAAGGGCTTGTCTCCATTAGCAAATGAGGTCACTAACTCAACTCTTCCTTCCAAACTAACAACACTGCAGACGAGGACAAGCGACATTTAACGTTGTGACAGCTGGCTATAGCTGACCCCTAATTCACATACTGTAGCATAGTTTTTCAGTAAAATTCTTTGTATCACATCCTCAGAACTTTGAGGATGGGCTTATTATACTGCTTATACTGTGTGGCAGTCTGCAGTATCTAACACAGCGAATAACAGCAGAAGATATCTTTGAATTTAGTTTTTGTAGTCCAGATGCTTTCTCACAGCTTTTTCTGAAGCCTGGTGGTTGCCCTGCTACTGACTTCAC
Source organism: Actenoides lindsayi (assembly GCA_025331215.1). NCBI lineage: Eukaryota > Metazoa > Chordata > Aves > Coraciiformes > Alcedinidae > Actenoides > Actenoides lindsayi. Next base: position 89,483 of record WTSP01017984.1, on the reverse strand, counting down.
TGGAAACTGGATCTGACTATATAACTCACCTTTAAAGGCTCCTCTCAGAATTACAGGAGGTAAAACCTGGGTTAAGTCATGCCCTGTGTGGGGTCTTTTTGTTTTGTTTAATCCCATGAGACACTGTTGATTTAAAAAATTTGGCTTGCTTTGTCATTCTGATTGGGACAGAATTCTGTTTGATCTTCCTCTGTCTACATAAAATAAGGCTTTAGAATTAAGTGGTACACCTCTGTTTAGACATACAGCAAAAGATATCTAAATTCATGCTTTTTCCACTGCTTCCCTCCATCACCAGAGCATAGCAGGGGCTCCAGGCCCTACTGCTGCAAATCCAGTGGTTCACCTGAAATCTTTGCTCTAGGCTTGCTTGTTTGCGAGGGTAGAACTTAGCATTTCATGTTTTCAGGGCATGCCATAAATACCACATTTAGGCCCAGCATTCCATGTTCTGATTGCTTGAAATTTTCTCTTTCCTTGAATACTTGCTGTGTTATCAATAGGAGCCTGCTTGGCAGACAGCTCCACAAATGGAGGACTGTCCGTGATTTGCCTTGAATTTGTTGCTGAAATTCTTTCTCAGAAGCTTATGTCAAACGACAGCCTTTTTCTCAGCATAGGGTCATATAGTGTTTCCTCAGTGTACTTACTCTTTATTTTTGGTTCCTGTTCTTTCTCTCGTAATGGAAAATCTGTAACAGGTGGCCACAGGCACACCAGACTTTCATGCTTGGGAACATAAAGGACCATATGCTGTACGATGGCATGTATGGAGATAATAACTCGTAGGAACCAGCTTATATGTAAAATATGAGCTGGTCTGAATTTTCAATTTGAACTTGGCTAGACTAAAACTTTGTTCTTAGCTTGGTTGTTTTTCTGTTCTGCTGCCCACTAGCTGGTTTCAACTGGAAGTGAATTTTTTTCAATTTGCAAAGAGGAATGTTCTGACATTTTTACCAGACACCCTGGGTGAGATCCGGGACCCTTGAAGTCAGTTGGACTTTTGCCATTGGCTTTAATGTGGCCAGAATTTCACTGCATGAGAACTCGTTTGGTTGGTTCTGGATAAGGCATGTCAGAAAATAACAGACATCTTCAAGACAGTTTTTGTTTTGTTCTTGTGAGATTCTGGACCACATGCTTTCTTGGTCTAAAAGTGTTCGTTCTCCCTCCAGAAGACAGGGTGATGCTTATCTAGCATAAAGCTTCTCTTTAATATTGTTGTGTTAGTGGTTATTTTCTATTGCCCTTTAGTTTCCTTCTGTTAAACAACTTGCGGTAAGACTTCAAATTCTCTTTGAAAGGACCTGTTTGTGAATACATGAAATAACAAAAATAATATTGGTTTAAACTGAATTCAGCCCATGCTGTACAGCATTATTTACCCAGAGGTTGCACCATTCATCCTTCAGTCATGAACTTGGGTCTATTATTTAAGCTGGCATCAGGTGCTATAGACATTAGATTTTCCTATTTCCCAGTACACTAAGCTGACTTTTAATTCCGTATTCTGGGTCTTGGCCAAGATGAGATTTTGTGTGTTTGTTTTGTTTTGTTTTTCAGAGGCTGATTAATCTCAGTCTCTGTTTTTAAGGAAGAGAGAGGTGGAATTCATGAATATATGAAAGTATTTGTTATCTAACATAGAGAAGAAATAACATTATGTTTGGTCAGAAAATGTTCTTTGTAATAAAGATCTTACAGATACTGTTGGATGCTTAAATATATCCCAGAACTGTTTATATGAAAAAAAGTACAAGTGAAACTGTGCTAGCTCAGATTAGTTATCAGAAGCCTAACCTTTTTATTTTGTTTTATCCCCTATCCCCAACCCATGATGGCAGGACAAATTAATTTAGCAGTTGATGTTCTTGCATAGTTTTCCACTCATACAAGAGCAGTCAGAAATGCTATGACAAAATTACTGTAAGGTTAGAACAAGTAAGGTCAGAATTTGTGTGCAGGCAAGGTATTTTAAAGGAGTTGGTGGGTGCAGGAGGGACATTATTAAAGGAAATATACAGTGATAAGGATATATATATGTTACATACAAGGAAAACTTAGTGAGTCACTGTATCTCATAGTAGTCTCTTACTTAAAGAGTCTTGTAATTACAAGCTGATAATTTCTTCCTAAAATTAAGTAGATTTATATCTGGTCACAGGATTGATGCAGTTTTAAAAAATCTTTTAATTTAGAACTCTCATCCTTTGCAAAAAAACTCAGCACAAAACACAACTTTTCTCTGTAAATAGCTTCAGTCCATGCACAAGGCCTTGTATTCATCCATCATTTTAAATTAAAAAAATAGAACTTAGACTGGATGTTTTAAAAACCAACAAGTGCTCAGAATATGTTGTAATGACTGCCCATGGACTGGAGGGGAGGGAAGAGAGTTGAAATGGAAAATTAATTAGAGTCTTAGGCTGTGGAAGGGGGAACATTCCTGCACAGAGAAGCAACTCTGGAGATAAGTTTTCATTTCCTGAGCGCCAGTCTCTATATAGGAACATTGAAATACTTCCTTCCTGATAACCAAGTCAAGCCAGGGGCTGTATGAAATGATGTGTTTCTGTATATAATTGCGTTCTTGTGTACATATTTGCATACTCACAGCATCAATTAAAAATAGTGTACCTATAATGGTAGAAGGCAACTTTTAAATGTGTTGCGTATATTCAAGGTTTGGCATATACACTACGCCTGAGATGATGTAATGTATCAATATCCATTTAGACTTCTATAAATTATCTCTTTCATACTTTGTCTTATGTAAAAAACAAAACCCAACCAAAAACGAAAAAAATGCCGTTCCCAAGGAGTTGTCATGCATTTTTAAGAGGATCTGGGTTATAGTGCACCCTTAAGAATGATCAAGTCACTGAGGTAGATGTGTTACAGATTTTTAATGCATGTATCTCCTGTATATGCAATATTGTTATAACTATTTCTGTCTTACTAAGGTCTCATCGTTCCATGATTACTTAGGCAAAAGCATGAAGCTCACTGTGAGTGGTGTCTTAGTAAGCATTTCAGGAACAAATATTAGGAGACTTTTATCTTTGTTTGTTTACAGAGGGTATGAAGCTTTAAAAAAAGAATTATATATATATATATTTCACCCCAATTTCTGCATTTGCAAAAATTAGTTTCAGGGCCTCAGACTGTGTTTAGTTATAGCGATTAGCTTCTAGTAAAACCGGTTTTATGTGTTGTTTCCATCTTTGCTTTTTTATTTTTTTAAGTAAATCCCACAGTTTTTCTTTATGTATTGTAGGATCTGGGGATAAAACCATACATATAAATAAGTAATACTGTGCTAAGCAGAGCCATAGTATAACTTGCTTTATGAAGCACAGATTACTTGAATTCCAGACCATTGTCTGGGTACATCAAACAGTAAACTAAAATTACTTGCATCTCTCATTGCAGTTTGTGTAACAGCATCAGAATTAAGGATATTACTGAGCTGCTCTGTATTTATGAATTAACATACTGGAACATCAGATACATTGCTTAATTTCAATGAGCTTTTGGTATTCTGGGTTTTAGTTCCACTTGTCAATAGCCCTTCTTTACAATTCATTTTTTTCATAACCATTTCTAATTAAGACCTATCCCAAAGTGTCTGTGTCGCTATGAGAGAATTTGTATTGGCTTATGATTTTAGAAAGCACTGAATATATATATATATTTATGGCATACAAGATCAAAACCAACTTTCAATTACTTCTAAATCAGACAAGCCTATTTATTGTAAAAAGGGAGCTTTCTAGACTGTGTATCTGTTTAACTGTTTCTTTGGAACAGCTTTGGAAAAAGGGAAAAAGGCTGTAAGGTAAACTTAAAGAGATTCTGGTGGTGGCAAAGTGTTGCCAAACAAACCACAAAAGATAGTCAAACTGTAATTCTATAGAAAAGCTATGAAATACTTCAACATACATGCTGTAGTTGGTTTTGGGTTCCTGAAGCCAGTTGTGTGTAAAGTCAGCTGTGGAAATGGCTAGCTAGCTAAAGCTATGATTCCTGTAGCTTGACTGTTGTAGGGAGAATTTTTTCAGTGAAAACAGTTGTAAAGTGGAACATCTGAAAAATATGTTCCATGCAGAATGGATCTTCACACACATTTATTTTGACATTTAGGTTTGATTTGAGAGAGAGAGAGAGATTCTGAAATAGCCATTCACAGATGGCTTGTGCGGGGTTTATTTTTTATATGCTTCTCTGCTTTTTTGGTTTGGGGTGGATTTTTTTGCATGTGTTTGCAGACTTGTCAATCCCCTTCTGCCCCCAGATCACGTGATTATTGTTTTATTCCTTGAATTTTTGTCCTTTATTCCAGAAGCTGATATTTAAAAAAGAAAAGGAAGAAAGGAAAAGGGACAAAAATCCCACCTTGACCCCAAACCAACAATAAACAAGCACCCCAAATTAACCAAACAAAAAAAAACCCCTCACTCTCCCCCCCATGCCCCCTAAACCCTACTTGCCACCCTAAGGTATAGCTTCCTATGGTAAAAATTTACCCGGCAGTGAGTGGAAATGTATATGCTTTGTGGACTTTTATAATACAGTGGAAAATTTTTCAGGAAGTACCAAATTCTCCCACATTTATGCCTTCAGCAATGAGTAGATGTGTGGAGTCCAGAGGGCCACGTGCTCTTGACTGGGGAAGCACAGCTGGCAAAACCTGGAGTGTTTTGAGCTAGATGGGCGAGATGCAGACGTGTATCTAGCCACCTTTCTGCAGGGCTGGGCTTGACCTCTGTAGCCTTTACTGATGGGAATATCCTTTCCAGGTGGGGTCAGGAGTGAATTGTTAGAGCCTGTCTGTTTTCTTTTGAACGTATTGAGTGAGAGCCATTGCTGATAAATTGTGGTTATGAAACATGCCTGAGAAGCAGGTCCATCTGTGTGTGAAGAACAAAAACTCTAAGTGGCGCTGGTAATCTCTTTGTGAAATGTCGGTGCAAAATATTCCTGTATTCCAACTGTAATTACGAAATGAGTATTCAATATATTCTATTACTTTTCTTTAAGGAAACCAGATGTTGAGCTTCCCCTGAATGCCATCAGTGAAACATGTCTTGTTTGTTTTGTTTTTAATCCCAGAAGAAGTTAGCTGTATACAACAAGATGCAGGAGTCTCTGGAAGTGACCCTTCCCAGCAAGCAAGAGGAGGATGAGAAAGACCAGCCTGCTGAGATGGAGTACCTTAACTCTCGCTGCGTCCTTTTCACTTACTTCCAGGGAGACATTGGTTCAGTAGTGGATGAACATTTCTCAAGAGCTTTGAGCCAAGCCAGTAGCTTCAATCCAGAAACTGCCCTTACCAAGAGCAAGGCAGGGCTAAGTCCTCTGTGGAGAGGTAAGAGAAGCAGTAACTTGTTCTCTGTGAGGTGGCTTACTCATGGTAATGCATATCGCATTGCAGCTGAAATTTTTGTTCTGCTGTGGAGATGGAAAAATCCCCCCAAATTTAAAAGAACTGAGAAACTTCTTGGGGTTGAGTGAAGTGTTAAAGGGGGAAAAAGGCACAAAGGCGTGGAAGAAGCAGACTCCTCCCTCTTTTGCCATAGCCTGCAGCTCTGTTGAGGCCTGGAAGGAACAGGGCAGAGCTCACATGGCTTCACAAACGTCTGCAGCAATGTTAGAGGCTTACTTTTAAGCTCCAAGTGTGAAACTTGGCCTGTGAGGCAAGAGCAAAGCTGTTTGGGATGCTGGCCTTGGATGTGAGGAGACCCACGCAGCCTTCTTGGGTGACTTTGCCAGGTGGTTTCAGAGTGGTCTATGGCTGCTTTCCAGGTTGGGAGGAGTCAGTGCAGGCTGAAACAGGCTCAGGTGTGAGCCCTGGCCAACGTGGCTTTACCTGTGTGGTGTGGTGCATTATAGCCTGCCCATGGGAGAGGTACAACTGTTGTTACTGGCTGCCTGTGCGTGGAAAGGGAATGATGTTGCTCTGCTTTCAAGCAGGGAATAGAAGCATGGTAGGTACTGGAGGTATTTGCATACTGCCATAACACGTATGTCTTGTTATGCATATAAGCATGATCAATATAACAAAGAGCAGATCTTGCCAGACATACTAGGTATACTTTACAGATAAGATTTCAAAATTGGTGACAGAAGAAAGAGTGCCGGTAAGATGATCTTCCTGTTTTATTGATTGTAGCAATCTGGGTAGTTTTTCAGATCCGTAGCTGCATTATTTCTGATCATGTCCTTAGGTTGACTGGCAAAGGGACACGAACTAAATATCATGAGCAATGGCCTTGCATCGGGTTGAGTGAGAGAGATACTGTGAGGATCCTTGTAGGAGTGATGGTGTTCTTAATCAGCGGTGTTGAGGTGAGAGTGTATTGATAAAAGTCACAGATAAGGAGAGATGGGATTTTTGGTAACCACTGTGAAGAGAAAAATAGCACAGAAGGACTTGCTTTCCAGAAGGATGATGACAAATCCGAGGAAGTTTAAGCAAAGGTCAGCACAAGTGGCTAGGGAGCTAGAGGAATTTATGGCTTGAGCCGGGACCATTAATGTTAATGGGAAATTTTCCGTTAACTCGACTGAGAGCAGGATTGAATCTATGCTTACTAAAAAGGAGACTGGAGCATTTATAAATGGCCCAGACAGGCTATAAATGTTTTAGAGATGGGATCAAGACAGTCCCCAGAGACCCCATGCCTACAGCAAGCCCTCTTCACGGAGCTTGGAGACATACCATGGATGGGGTTGTGTGTCTTCTCTTTGGCCTCAGACATACCCTGCCTTTTAGCCCTGGCTCCCCCCGTGGTTGCACAGCCCTCCCCAGAGGGCTTTGCAGGGGACATGGTGGCCTGGCATAAGGGCTCTCCAGCCAAGCTACCTCCTGACCCCATGTGCTCAATGTCATTGGCAGGGAATGGAGCTCTGCGTGTCCTGAAAGTCTTCTGGGAATAAAGTAAGGGGATATGCCCTTTACCATCGTAGCACCTGTTGAAGCAGTATGAAAATCCCTAGGGAGGCTGCTGGTTCTGTGCTGTGGATGCTGAGAAAGCTGAGGTTATCTGCTTCTACAGAGAAGAGAAGGTGACACGAGTTTTATCAGGCCCAAATGAATTTCTGAAATATGCCTGCTTGAAAAAAGGGAAGGAATGATGCTAACATCTTGGTCTTCTGGTTCATGCGCAGTTGTAAAAGATGCTTATTTACAGCAAACGGATGTCTAAACAAATGGTTTGCCTAAAGAATTTAAAATATCCCTAGCTTGAAGGTCCTTTATAAATAACCTTCATGTGTAGTTGGTATTTTTGTCAATAAATTACTCAAAGATTTTAATTTTTTTTTTAAATATCTTTTGCGTTTTGCGAGGTACAGATTTAGATGGAAAGTGTGGGCATGAACTGGCAACTCATCTCATTGTGTTATTTCTCCTTTACCTGAAAGGAGGGATTAGTAATGTTTTCTGTTGTGGGTTTTTGTGTTCTTTGGTTGTTTTTTTTTCATCTTGTGGAATTTTTTAGTGTCTTGATGGAAGCACAAATTAAAGTGATATTGTGGAGTTACTTGTTTTGAGGAGGGATTTTGCTTATGTATAGAAAACAGAACCTATTGTCTTGAAAAGAGCATGTTTTCATCCTTTGTATGTTGAAAGTACTGATCAGTTTAGGCTAAAACTAACTTCAAAACTGACTTTTTATAAAATATAGTTCACTACAGCATGCTTCAGTAACATGGACTTTGAATATTCAGTTGTAGGTGTAACTACCTGAAATCTATTGCAAGGGCTATCATGAAACTAATGATAACTTGAAACTGATGTTATCTAAATGGTATTTTTATCAACGTTTTCCTAGCTGAAAGTGTTGGGGTTTTCTTCTTTCCTGAGTTTTGGATTTGTTCTTTTTTTCCTCTTGCCCTAACTGAGAAGTAATGTTACTACAGAAAATTCCATACATTGTCTTCTTTACAGCACGTGCGCTTTGGCATGTTTTCAGTGCATGTTGGCCAGCCACCATGAACATTTGCATTAGTCACCACTTTGTGGTATCTGAGATGTTGCCATCTCCCTGCCTCCTTGTACTTAGAATAGGAAATTGTGGTAACTGTAGTATCTTTCTTGGCAGACAGTTTTGTAAAATGCATCCTGCCCCACTTCTGTGGAAGCTGTGCAGACTTTTTTGTTTGTTTCTCAAGGACAGTGCTGAAATGTCTATTTCTCCACTGCCATGTCCCATAGATACCAGGTATCTGACATGATGGTTTCTGTAAAGATAATTGATTGTGATTGCTGCTTCAAGGGTGGGGATGAAAGGACACCCTTCAAACACCATGTAAATGTGTGGTGGTCGGCAGTTGTGGCTCAGCACAGATGTGGTTCTTGTTGATGGGATTGCTACACCGTTAGTAGCATCCTATGCGAGAGTTTTCCTGCATGTTCATATAACCTGGATGGCCACTGTATCTCCAGTGACATGACTTGGCCAGTGAGGTTAGCCTCTGCAGTTACACTTAGTAGTGTCTTAGTAGCAGTTGGTCCATGACAGTTTCTGGCGGTGGTAATGGCTTAGTGAAACATGCACAGGTTTGAAAAATGGAGATGACCAAACATGTCTTCTGTGGCCTAGACCTTCTATATGGTCAGTAAAGCCAAGCTAGTACACAACCTGGGGTGAATTCATAGTGGCAAATCCAGTGCCTTAAAGTGCTCTCTCCTGGTATTAAAGTTGTCCTGCAGATACTTTGTGGTTTTCTGTAATTTATTTTTTTTTTTTAAAGTGAGATGGTTTGGATTTAGGGCTTTTTCATGTAGATAATAGTCAGTTTCCCAAAACTCTCAGTTACAGAGGTTATTTTTCCTGAATACTGGCAATGCATTGTCAAGCTGTGATCCTCCATTAAGCAGTGAGGAAAACAACAGACTGGACATGAAGAAGCTTGGTTTTGCTTCCTGCTGGCAGCCTTGCTGCCAACACTGTAAGCCATGTGCACTCTTCAGCTCAGCCTAATCACTTGTAAGAAGGAACAATTTAGAAATAAGGAACAATACCAATTTAGGAGGGTTGCTAAGGCTTCTTTAATATCCTTGAAGCTCTCTCCAGTCTTCTATCATGAATTACAATAGAAATAACATTGCTGAAAAACCCCCCAGCCTTTTGAAGAAAGACATGTTGGAGTACAGTTTGCTAGATAAGCTTGCAGAAGAAGTTTGACAGAAAGATAAGTTCTCTGCATTCGTCTGTAGTGTATTTGGAGTTTATTTCCAATATCAGAAGTTATTCAGGCTCATTAAACTGCCTAAATCAAAGCCAATTTCTGTTTGGAAAAAAACAAAACAAAACTGTGGTTTTAATAGATTTTAAAACAGATACATGAGTATCCTAGTAAAGCATTCAGAAAGCACTTTTACAGTTTTTCTTTCCAAAATATTTTTGTGTAAGCAAAGTTCAGAGGCAGGAGTGTTTGAAGAATCTGTTCATTCTCAATGGTGTCTTCACCCAAGTCTCATTCCAGTTGCTTATTAAACAAAGCAAAGCAAAAGGTCATTGAAAAAAAATAATACAAATATTTTTGTAAATGTTATATGAGGAACAGAGGATTTCTCTCTTAATCAAATATTAAACTTCCTTGGCTTTATTTCTCCATAGACTATTTTTATGTCTGTTCTTTCCTCAGAGGTAAAGTCCTGTATTTTTATATTTCCATCTTTGACCAAAAAAACCCATTTGAGCTGAGGCATATTGCAAGAAGCAGTACTTTCAAACCTGAGCTGGCAAGAGGATAGTAAGAATGGAGATTCCAATACTTTCCTAACATCAAAACCACTAACTGCTCCTTCAAAAGAGGAATTTTTAGAATGTGATTTCATAATGTATAGGTATTGGAATCCATTTAAATATAAGTTGAGCCCTAGCTGTGAGAAGCAGCGAGTTTTTTATTTCTGACAAAAACTTATTTCAGTTACATAGATGTTTCTGCTTGTCTGATCCTACTGGGTACAGGGCAACATGATATATTCTATAAGGGACTCACATAAGATGCATTAGATATGATCTTTATCCCCTTAAAGCATGCAGTTAGTCTAAGAAGACCTGATACTCTTCTTTTAGCCAAAGGTCTCCTACTTGGCACTGTGACCTGGTTCTCTGTCCTCAGGAGTGTGTACAGCCACAACAGCTGCCTTTCTAAATGATGTGTTCTGATCCAGTCAGAAGTTAGCCTCTCCTCATAATTCCTCTACCAAGATCCTGAGAGAGCTGTGACTCTTTAGCCTGAAGAAGAAAAGTCTTTTCAGGGATGATCTTACCAATATGTGTAAATACCTGATGGGAAGGAATGTAGATTGGGGGAGCTCTCCTCAGGTTGTCCTCAGCAATGCTTGCTGACAGGACAAGAGGCAATAAGCGTGCAAGCATGCATTAATAACCAGGAAATTCTACCTGAACACAAGAAAAGAATTCCTTTTTTTTCCCCCCTCCTTATGTTTGAGGGTGGCTAAACACTGAAACAGGTTGTGGAGCTTGAATGTCGGTCAAAATCTAACTGGACACCGTCCTGGACAACCTGCTCCAGTTCTCCCCACTTAAGCAGAGGTATTGGACTAGACAATCTCAAGAGGTCCACTCCTGCCTCAGCTGTCCTGAGATGCTGTAATTGCTGAGGAAGCTTGAGTTCAGTGTGACAGATTTGAGAGAGTAGAAAATCATTGTGGGGTTTTTGTCATTACATTTGTTGTTCAGCTTCAGTCATACTTCATTTCTTTCCTCTCTACCAGAAAGCTCAACAATTACAAGCCAAAGGAGCAGTTTTCCAACTTCATTTTGGACCAGCTCTTATCAGCCGCCCCCTCCACCATGCTTAAGTGGAGTACACCCTGATTTCCCTGTTACTGCACCAGGCACCTTCCCAACACCAGATCCCAGCAGCTGGCCAGGACACGGCCTTCATCAGACTGCCCCACCTCCTCCCCCTGCTGCATCTGAATCCTGGCATTATCCTTTAGCATCTCAGGTGAGCCCTTCATATGCACACATGCATGACGTGTACATGCATCGCCATCACCCTCATCCACACGTGCACCATCACCATCCCAGCTCGCACCGTGACCCGCGGTACGGGTCCCTGCTGATGCCTTCAGTCCGTGCAGCCAGGATTCCTGCTCCCCAGTGTGACGTGACAAAGACAGATCCTGCTGCTGTCACCAGCGCTACCTCACCATGGGCTGGAGCCTTTCATGGAACGGTGGACATTGTGCCGAGTTTTGGGTTTGACGCAGGTAAGATTGATTGATTGTGTCTGTGACTTGTTTTAGCAGTAAGAATTTGAACAAAGAAGTGGACTTACTGCAGCTGAAGCGGGTCTTGTTCTCAGAGCCTTCTCCAAATATATTTCCAGGTGGGAATCCCTCATGAAATTGCTGTCAGGGCAGATGAACTGTGAAACATCCAGCTCTCGTTGCCTTTTGCTGAGACACCTTTGTCTGCCTTGGTCCCATTCAAGCCAAATGAGTTGTGACATGACACATGGTATTTTGGCTTAAATCTTGTGGGAAATGGTTAAAGTTCCACGTGGAAGCTTCCAGCTTTTTCAGCTAGTTAATATGTGCATTCACCAAAATATAGCTCCAATGAGGACTGAACTAATAACTTGTCAGTACACAAAGACTCCATCTTACTCATCTAAATTGGAACAGATCAGCGTTTCCTTCCTGTGTAGTATCCAGCTGTCACATAGAGTAGAGATGCTGTTTGAGCTGTGCTCACCATCAAACTAAACTTCTTTCTGTAGGGTCTAGGCAGAGGTCTGTAAATTAGATTCATTTTACTGCAGGGTTGGTAGCCATAGGACAGCCTCCATAAACTACATCTGCATTTGGGAGCTTTGACTGGAAGGCTCTCATCACAGTATTAGGAGCAGTCTAAGAGACCTCACTGTTCACAGCTGCTTGTGATCAGGTGATGGGTGGCTAACGGTTTCCAGCACATCCATCCTAGAGCTCATATACACTATTGATGTCTCCTTTTTCTGCTTGTTATTTATCTTACCAACAGCAATCCTTGCAGATTAGTACTTCTTAAACACATTATTTTATTTATTAAGGAAATACTAGTTATACATCTCTGTTCCCTTTTCCTTAAAGTATCTGTTTGTCTGTCTTCTTGGTAGCTCTGGCTAACTGATTCCATGCATGAGAAGCTCTTCCTTACTTGGATTAGTGTTCAAGGGAACAAAGAATTAGTGGAGAAAAGAAATGCTGTTACTTAAATGTTAAATACTATGAACCCAAAACCCAATTATAATTGAGCTAACCTAATACACATCTCTCTCTTGTCCCTTAATAGCAACTGGGAACCAATAATCTCTTTGATTTAGATTTACTATGCCACTTGCTGCCTCAAGAAATTAAGAAAAATTTCTGAAGGATTCTTAACACTGGACAATTTTATATCTATTAATAACATTTCCTGCAATGCCAATTACACAAGAGGATTTACATTTTATGCTTTTGGGTATAAAATGGTAGTCTGACAGACTGGGATCTCAACTTTTGCCCTTCTGATAAATTCCATAATGGGAGTGGGCTGCCTTTACTGAAGTGTAGCATATTGTCATTGCCACCAGTTGAAGGGACGAGCCCCTGGTCTAAGGGTAGCCCCAGCTGTCCAGCTCCAGAGCTCTGATATGTGACCTAGTTTGGGGGGATGGAGCCAAGAACTGTGTAAGGATTGTTAGTCAGGACAGACTACCACCTGGTTTAGGTATAAATCCAGCCTAGACTGTGAGTTGTTTCAGTGCTGGTCAAGTTGGTTTGCTTACTGCTACTTTGTTGGTAGTAGCAGTACCTCTAATAAACTAGGTGCCTTTTCTCTTTTCTGTAAGAGCACAGTACCTTGAAAAGGACAATGCTAGTCCTGTAAGGCAGTGCTAGGACTCACAGCCTTTGCTTGGCACTGCTTTCTCCTTGTGAAAATCCCTATGGAAGGGCACAGTTCAATAGTAATTTTGTCTGGCTCTTGATTTGGCAGTGCTCAACAGTGGCTTTCACGTCCACTGCCTCTTGGTGTGGGAGGCAATGGAAAAGGCCTGAACTGTTAATTTCTGGCTCATCTCTAAAGTGTGGTTTTTAGTCCATGAGTTCCTGTGGGGGAAGAGAAAGAGGGCAAATGTGTGACTAGTTTGCAGGACCAGAGGATCTCAGCAGACTGACTTGTCTGTGACTATTCAAAATGGACATGTGCTGAAACACCACAGCAAAAGCTTATTGGGCAGCCCCAGTTTGGCTTTGGAAGCAAGGGAACAAGCAATGACACACAGCAAACATTGGTAGCCATTACAATTATTTGCTCTCTTACCCCACACACTCATTTTTCCTATGCTTTCCAAGCAGAGGTTTACTGGGAAGGGCAGGAATGCTCTGAGCTCCCTTTTCAACCTTTCCTACAGCTTGTACATTCGAGACAAATGCTTGGTGACAGGCATTCAAGGGGCAGTCACAGTGAAAAGAGTGAGCTTAATTGCCCCAGTGTTTTGTGTACGTGTCAAACGGTGACATCCCAGGGAAGGTGTGTTACAGTACTGTGGATAGGGCTGCTGAGTCACATCCAGCACTAGCCGGAACAGGTGAGGCTTCTCTAGCTCCATGTCCACTCTAGGGAAGGATTATACTGGCTAAGTCTTCCACATCACACAGAATATCATCACATTTAACAATAATGTGAGATGGGGATCTCCACAGAGAGGTTAAAAACTGAATGGCCTGGAAGAGTGTATACTGGCTGGCTGCAGCATAGAAGTGGTTTCTCCAGAGCAGGATAAGGTGGAAAAACTTCAGTAAGAAAAATTCAGTTCTGGAAGTCTTTGCTTATATGTCCCTGGAGAATAAAAGACATCAACCTGTGGAGCTGTCAATATATCAGATTCCATGAGCTTCAGATGATTTGTATAAAAAAGCTCATTTGATATATACCTAGACATTGCTTTCCAGAGCTCTTCAGATATGAAAATGGTTCCCTCCCCCTTAATGTAGGTCACATTTCTTGTGCTACTGTCACACGCGATTATAGAAACATTTGGAAAATTCCTCATGCTGAATTATGTGGAATGATAGTGTTGGGATCAGGGCGGGCTGGCTGTAATCTTACCCTCTTCCAGCTACATTGTTGCATCTCTGCCATACTAAGCCAAATATTTGATCTCATGAATGGATGATGCTGAATCACTTCAAAGGTTAAGAGGAGGTTCCCCTTGCATGCAAACTATAGTTTGGGAATTTATGTTTCAGAACTGATTTTGTGGGACATCAGCATATCACTATTCAAGGAGCTAACAAAGTATTGATCTGTCTTAAACATCTGTTTGAACTTACATGGTCCTGCTTAGAGGATGAAGAGGGATTTAACTACCTGATTCTCATTAAATGTGGCTTAAGCCTCACATCGTGTGCTGCAAATTAACCCTTTTAGAAGCTTCTTTATTGGTACAAGTGGGATTAAAGAAAATACTAGTCTGCATCAAAATCTATTAAAACCTGTTACGTTTGTGCCTGCTGGTATGCAGTGTCTTTACAAAGTTCAAGTGCCCAAGCTATAATGCTCAATACAAAAATATGTTTTATATCAAGCATTGATATAAACCCAGAATTCCCTGCTCTCTGATGTCAAGCAAAGCACGATCAGCTTCTAACAGCATTGGCTGTGGTTCACAGCATATGTACAGAGAACATTGCTGCAGCCATAATCCCACAGTGTCAGTGCTAAATCCTTGTGCTTATATTAAGGGTGCACAAGCTGGAATGAGCACTTAAGACCACAGGGGTGGGGAAGGCAATAGTGGTCTTGCAGTGGTGCTGATGGTTATGGCCATCAGTGTTTTCCTCAGGAGCAGGGTGGGAGGCTGCCTTGCACACCAGGGACTTCAGGTGATCAGTTGAATCTGGCTTTGCTGGCAGCTGCCAGGACTGTGGGCAGCCTTGTGAGAAGGAGAGAAGAGCAGTTTGCCCTGCTACTGTAAAGCCTAAGAGGATATCCTGTCCTGCTGTTGGACAGATGTGCTGGAGGAAGCTTCCTGTAGCCCCAATACACTAAAAGAGGAGCAGGATTTTGGCATATCTGAGGGCTGCAAGTCTATCTTAAAATTGAGGTGCACATCCTTTATCATGCACAGATATGCACATCAAGGTGTAAGACTTTAAATTTAGGTGAATTAATGGACATTCTCTAGTCCTGGCTAGCTGTAGAAGGTCCACTTTTGGAAATGCCTGTGTCACGTTGAATATGGAATATGAGTGGTCAGTCTTCTGCCTTCTGTAGAGTTGTCTCTGTTCCCACACACCCCATGAGTTTGTCACAACTCATTAAGTTTGTTTAGATGTTCCCACAGAACCTGCACTCTGCTTGTCTGACAGTTAGCTATAATGTTAGTAATTAAGAGTTGTGCTGGTGTCGCAATACCAACTTGTGCAATGCAAACAAGGATGTCCTTGCTAAGAGGAAAATATTCTTACTGCAGGCTACAGGTGAAAGTTCTTGGTTAGTAGAAGGGTTGCACTTTAGTGACATATTAGGACTGCAGATAGACTTGCCATGAATTAGATGGAATATAATGAGGAAAAGACATGGAAAGTGTTTCACATTCAGTTCTGTAACTAAGATAACTTCAGGTTTTTTGGATTGTTTTCTCTGGCTGTTCAGTTTTAATAGCTATACCTTAAGCCTTCTTGTTACATTTATTTCTGTCTTGTGCAAAGACACCTAAATAGGAAGGCGTCTGTTGAGCTGGTTATTCCCCTTCTACCATTTGCTACTATCAGTTGGATGTTCTCTTAAGTAGATGTGTGTGTGATATTTTTTTTTTTTTTTAAGCTGCTAGAAGCCATATAATCTGTTTCTCTTTTCATAGGCTTCCACTGCCTTTGGTGGCCCTTAGTGCTCCAATTTATATGACTTCCTTACACTCTGAAAGGTTTCTAAGGTTTCTGCTGTCTGACTTCCTCTTTTTGTTTTTTTTTGTTTGTTTGTTTGGGTTTTTTTGGGGTGTCATCTTTGTTTAAAAATATTGTAAACAGAAGGGGAAAAAATAGCACAATATTGTCATTACTAATTTTGAGAGAGCTTTGAAGGAAGCTTTGAATGATGCTGTCAGGAAAACAAGTGATTCTTAAGCAACAAGGAGACATCTTCACTGAACATGTTTCTATAGGCATGCTTTAGCTTGATTTAATTGAGGCATATTCCAGTTTTTTCAATCTAAAGAAATAAGTGCATGTGAAATGGAGCAGAAAGCCACTGAACAGTGTTTGGAATGCTATACCTGTGTGCTCTGCTTTCCCTATCTGTTCACTGCTGGATACACAGGTGTTTGGATGCTACTTAGGAAGACTCACATGTGTAGAGCAATATACTGTCATCTTTTATGTGACTGCTAACTGATTGTTTTGTAGTTCAACTCTGAAGTTATGTTGATTATCATTAAATATTCAACTGTTTGTACTCTTAAAATGAGGTAGTCATCAGATCTGAACTCATCCTGCTGGTTAGGCCTTCTTAGAACTTACAGTCTTCCTTTGTGTTTCATTATGTGATCTCAGATATGGAAATGAGAGATCCATGCTTAGCACATGTGTCTGTCAATTTTCACAAGTTAAAGATCAAATGAACATGGAGCTTCAGTGATTACAACATAATGGAAGTCTGGAGTTGCACCTACTTATTAGTGGTGAAATTGGAGCTAAATTCTTAGCAGATCAGATAGTTGATGCATTGGTCTTGGTACACTATGTAGTAGGGCAATATATATGGTATGAGACAGAGTGGAACATTGCTTTCTATATAGCAATGAGGATTTATAGTGGGAGGTGCACCTTCACTTCACAAAATGAGATACACTTGGCTCAAAACATCAAGGGCAGGGTTTAAATCCATGAATCTTAAGTGTCTTACTACCTTTGAAAATATGTGCCTGCACCGCTCTCCTTTTTACTTTCCCTATAAATGAGCAAGAATGTATCTTTTTTGGGATGTTTTATCCTCCCCTCCCCCTCTATTGTCTGGATTTGGGGTATACGCCCTTTTGGGTGTAAATCTAGCAAAGATTGAATCCCTCTGGAGCAGAGAAATCCTAGAGTATAATACAGCTTCCAAGTCTATAATGCTAAAGCCACAACATAGCACCACATTTATTAGATAGTCCTTGGTTTTCATAAAGGAAAATGTTAGAGGAACTCGTAACAAATGCAAGCTGAAAATCATTAATTTTTCCCATGTGGAAGCACTAGCCGTTCTTGGCTAAAAATCCAACACTCTGTAGGTGAAATTATTGGGGTTTTTTTACATGCTGAGGGAACATTTCCCCTCTTTTCTCGGTAAGGTGAAATGCCACAAAAACTGTGAGATCCTAAAGTGTCAGGCCTTTTCTAAAAGAAGTAGGGTCTGTGGGTGGCCCCTATCAGGAAAAATTATTCTGTTGCATACTGGATTATTTTCCACCTTGCTGGAGGATTTTGTTATGCCATGCTCCAAATGAGGTCAAAACAAGGAAGCACACATGGAATTTTATCAGAATTCCTGAGCCACTTGAGCCAATCTAAAACTTGAGTGTGGTTTTAAGCTTATCCCACATAAACCGAAAACTTGGGAGCAATAGCAAAGTTTCTAACAAATCCACTAATATGGTAGGTTGTTGGGGTTTTTTTCTTCCTTTTTTTTTTAAATCAAAACCTGTTGATCCTTACTTGACTTGCTTGGGGAGGAAAAAGCTGTGTCAAATTTTAATTTATTTTTGTTTTCTTTTCTGAAATGTAGGTCTACAGCATCAGGACAAGAGCAAGGAAACTTCTTGGTTCTGAAGTTCAGATAAATTAAGACCAGCTAGAGCTGGAGTCAGAACATCTGGGCGGGTGATATAGCAGTCATTGACTCCTTCTGCATGGGGCAAAGGATACCTGAAGATGAAGAGCCGACCATTCTGGTTTTGCTATTGAGCCTTTTGTTTGTAAGGCCGTTATGGGTCCTGCAGTGTTGGAGAAAACCAAAAACCTAACTTTTCTTTCTTTCCTCATCTGAGCCTGCTGCAGCTGGGCAACGTAACTCCTTTCTGCTCTTTTAACAGTGTTTTGTTTTGTTCAGCTTGATATTTTTATCAACAGTCTCAATTGTCAGGAAAAAGACTCTCCCTTGACTACAGTGCGCCTCCCTTCAGGAATACAGTATTTTGTAGCTCTTTGTGCATCTATTTTTGTAGAAATACAGAAAGTTTGGGTAAGGATTGATGGGCTATTTTAGGATGACATATTTTTTTAAAAAAAATTGTAAAATTGTTAAGTTCTGTTTAAAGAACTTGCTCTCAGAGAAGCACTGGCAAAAAATGTATAAAATGCTATTTTTAGATGTCTGTGATGCGTTTGTGCATTTTGGTTTTTTTGTTTGTTACCTCAAATGTCAATCTTTTCTTTCTTTTTAAAGAGCTAAGCCTTCATTGTTTCCACATTACTAGATTTTGATGTGTTTTGTCCTTCTGTTCTAGCTTAAGCGAGTGTAATTCGCACCTAAAGTTTCAGCCAAATATTTTTCCTGGTGTTAGATTGTAGTAAGGGTGTTTTATTTTCTTGCTTCTAAAGGTGGCTTTATGCTGTGCTGATTGTCAGAAATGTGCAAACACCTTTAGCATGGAGCAAGCTTGGGTTTACAGGAACTGCATTTCCAACCCATCCGTTCTTTCAAAATGGACCAAATACTTGTATAGATTTAAATTTGACATGAGTTTGAGCCTCATCTATGATCCATTGAAGCTGTTGATATAGTCCCCTATGGATTATGTTTCAGGCCCTCATAGTGCTCATAAACATCAGAATATTCTTATTTTAACTCATGAGACAGGACTTTCAGCTAAGCAATTTGAAGGGTTGTAACTTAGAACATCAATATTCAGGAATGAAATGTCAGTTTTATAAAAATATGTGAACTGTGGAGTCAAAATGTTTTCAACTGGCCTGATCTATCTGCTGAGTACCTCAAGGAAAGCGCTCAAATTTTCAACTCCTGTTGACTTCAGCATCTGCTTGTCTAACCTCAGATTTGCTATAGGCCTTATACGACCCCAGCTGCAGCTCTTGAATTCTGTAAGAACTTTCACGTGCTGAGAGTACACAAATTCAGGCGTGGCTTCTGTCTGGGTAAGAATCTGAACTTGAAAATGACATTGCCATGTCTAGTCAGAGTGCTCTGCAAGGTATTTGGGAAACCCCATTTCTGGCCTGGGCCTTGGGTCTGACTTGCATAATAAGGACATTATTTGAAGCCAAGGTGAGCATGATCCAATCCTGAATAAGGGCTGGAAGATTGTCTTTGACAGCCCTGTCCTACAGTGTGCTGGAGCTGGATCAGCCTCTCTGCCCAGCCCTTGATGACTCCAGCAAGTGTCATCATGTGCTTAGGTGAAACTGAGTGCAGGATCAGGGCCTGAGTTGCCATATCCTAGCTGTTGCTTGGAGATGTTGCCTTTCTGTTCTATGCATTCAGGATCCCTCTGTAATATTTCCTAAGGCCCTTATAACCTATTATATTTCTGTTACCACTGTTTTCAGACATCCCTGTCTGAAAGACAAACTAGCTAAATGGAAACCAAGGCATAAATACATGGCTGAGATAAGAAACAGTTTAATTTTAAGGCAACAAGCATTGTAAATGTAGGTTTGTCAGGTGGAGACCACATGGATCTGCGTGTGAAAGGGGAGGGGGAGTGTTGGGATGTGCATGCCACTTCAAGGTTCAGGCCTCCCTCCCTGAGCTGCTGCTTCTCTCCAGGCTTTTTGAACTTGATCCTATGAGGTGTTGAGTGTTCTCCCTTGCCACGTGAGAAGGCTTGACGTGTTGGCACTGGAGGCATTAGGATTATGTCATGATTTGGCAAGACCTTTAAGAGTGCACCTTGCTGATTTGAAGTTTGAGACAGCATAAAAGTGCTGAATGGACTATGCTTAAATATTACTTTAAAATAGTAGGGTTTTAGTTTCTGTTGGGTTGCTGAATTAAATGTGGTGGGGTTTTTTTCCTCATCTTTATAGTCCGTCAGCATTTCTTTCTCTTAATAAATTTCACTCTCATGATAATACTATGTATTATTGCTGCTCTGGTGGATCTAGCTCCTCAATTTGTCAACGAATTTGTAATGCAATAGGAAAACTGTATGGAAGGGAACATAGTAATAGCTGCCACAGTTCACTTTCTTATCAGGATAGTATAGTTCAGGAAATATCTCAAGAATAAGGGTTCTAACTTAGGAACTCTGACAGTATTAGAAATACAGGGAGAAAAAAAAAATCCAAGCTTGTTTTAAATAAAACTTTTTTTTTCTGGTCTTGGCAAAGCTGGAAGGCAAAGAGACAATACATCTTCTTTGAACTTCATGGCTGGAGAGTTTGGGGGGCATGGGGAGCAAAAGAAAAAGTGACATTTATTTTTGAGCTGTAGTGTGTTTGACTTGTGAAATAATTTGAAGTGTAGCAAGAGCAGTCTGTTCATTGCCTTCCTCTTTTCAAGCTCAGATAATGAGGTACATCCTCCTGTTCCTTATAGAAGTCAAAGCAAAGTAGGGCAGGAAAAACAGGCCCACAGTTTGCACTGGAATCCCTTTCTGGATTGTTTTATTGAGTTGATGGATAGTGGGGATGAATATGTGGGGAAGCTATTGTCTCTTCCACCTCAAGGACTACTGTTATGTGCCCAGTTTCCACTGCTGAATCTGAGTGTGCTGATAGAACTTGTGTTGCTCTGCAGGCTCTGGGAGACAAGTGTCAATAAAAACCTGCTGTCATCTATAGCCATTCATACACCAGTCAATCGACTTTATTAGTCAGCTACATTAATTTTTTTTCCTTAGTTACTAACCACCTCCTATACTAACAAGTGAGTTTAAAGTAAAAGCACAAGTGCATAGCAGTAGCCCTACTTCTATGTTCCACAGTTTGAAGGATGGGAAAGAGAAAATCCTTCTCCCTGACAAACTTTTGAGTTAAATTCAGCAGATTTACTTCTCTCTCTCTCTCGCTCATACACGCACACTTATACATATGCACAAATGTGCTTATGAGAAGCAGATGCTGTGATGGTTTTGCTCTTGAAAGTGGAGGGGAGCGCTTGCTCGCAACATCGCAGTTGCAGAGAATTGAGGGCAGTGAGAAACAGAAATGCTAAGACTGTTCATATTTCCACAGATAGAAAAAAAGGCCCTTAAAATCAGGTCACAGACAAGTTATGTGTCTTAACATATTACTAAAGGACTTGTTTCATTCTTATGTGTGGTGAGTTCTGGTACTGTCCCAAGAACGTAGATGATTCATTTTGTGAGGACTTACAAAACATGATGTACTCTGTCACTGTTTCTGGGAGAACATAGGGAAATTATTGTTTTATTTCAAGAAAATCTCCATATTGTACTCCTTAAAGTTGTCCAGGATTTGATTTTATTTCTGTTGAGAAATCTGCTGTCAATTTTTGTGTCTTTGTTTTAAGACTGGAAGGGTTCAAGCTGTCCATCAGTTTTTGAAAAGCAGATACCAGTTTGTTTCAACTGGTCATTTCCATCCCAACAAGATGGTGGAATATCTCAGCTACTGACTCCCCAGCAGATTTGATTTCTGGAGAGCTGAATAAGCTAAGCTTGGCAATACTAAAATGCACTTTATTCTGATTTCTTTCCTCACTAGACACTCAAATTCAGTTATCAGTTTATCTGATACCTCTTTCATAGAATGAAGGTCTTCAGGGAATGGCAGTTCTTTCTCAGTCATCAACTTTCTGCTTCAAAACAGGCTTTCAAGGATGAATCTTATCACAGCTTTCAGAGAGTACAGAGGCTGTGGGAGGGAACCGTCAGGTTTCCCCCCACCTGCACTTAGGATTGAGTTGCCTGTACCCAGTCTTTCTGCTTCCAGGCTATTTTGTATGTCTTGCTCTCCCCATAATTCCCTATGTGTGTATATATACACATATATATATACACATACATGTGTAGCTATAGCTGGTTCCCTTCATTCCACCCTCATACTTTAAGTGCACATCCTTTGGAAATGAATGACATCACTAAATCTTATCTGAGACTGAGAAAATGTAGGCATTTTATTACATTCTCTGTTAACTCAGGAGCGAATGGAATTTTTCCATACTTGTAAAATACAAAACCAAACAATACCAACCCCCCCTCCCCCCAAGAAAAAACCAAAAAGCAAACAACAAGCAACCCTGATTTATTGTGTCTGTAAAGATGACCATGAAGTCAGCAGTTATGTAGAGGTGCAATATATTGCCTTTCAGCAGACAAGCATATTATTTTGAATATGATTCTTTTAACTATTTTCAGGTACAAGCTTTTTCTCCATATCAATGGACCAGCAACCTATATTTCTTATAAACAATTTAGAAATATATATATTTTTAAAATTGACTGCTTGAATTTAGTATGTCAATCTTAGAGCTTTTAAAGGGTATTTGGATGATAAATATTATCTGTGTGTGGATTTAAAAAAAAAAAAGTTGATGCATGTTTGGAA
The DNA here is from genome assembly GCA_025331215.1 of Actenoides lindsayi. Taxonomy (NCBI): domain Eukaryota; kingdom Metazoa; phylum Chordata; class Aves; order Coraciiformes; family Alcedinidae; genus Actenoides; species Actenoides lindsayi. Next base: position 66,958 of record WTSP01017984.1, on the reverse strand, counting down.
CTGAAATCTCACATAAAGCAGAAAGATATTTAAAAATAAATACTGCTTTTACATATTAGCCCTATGGGCACAACCTGCCAGCTGTGATGCAGGAGGATGTCCCTTTAAGGACGAAGGGATTGTTGCCTGAGCAAGGTTAAAATCCAATCCCTGTGACAGGAGAGGCAGGAACAGACTTCTTGTAAAGGTTAAGCCGGTAGATCTATGAGCAGAGATGATCGTCTTCAACATTGTATATAGATGGTTGAGCAGCCACTGCTCAGCACATTAAGATCAGACTGTATTGGCAGGTTTATACTTGGTCCATTTTATGGGGTGAACTGGTTGCTAATGTGAATTAGAGGTGTCCCTGGAAAACCTGTGTTTTAGCTGCCCCTGGTGTGCACAGTGCCCATGCCCCTCTCCCTGTCTTGCTCTGTAGTCTCCATGTCACCACAGTGGGACCTGTGAAAACTGGGCTGAAATTCCCTGTGAAATGCAGAAAGTTTTTACCTCCCAATAAAGATAGATTAGGGATGGGGGAAAGTAAACCATCACAGTTATCTAATGCACCTGCTCAAAGACTCCAGCCTTCAAAATGGATCAGCTGTGCATCAGTGATGATGGTTGCTTGCATGCAGGAGCCTGAATACTGCTTCATTCCCTCAGTGTCTTTGGAAATCTTCAGTGGCATTGAGGTCATCGGGACCAGCCTCGAGTGCCTGAATTGCAGTCCAGTGTTGGCTGGCACTACGTGGTGGCCTGGAGTCTGGCCCAACATTGGTGGACATCAGTTGAAATCAGCATTGATTCTGGTAAGCGTGGGCTCAGGTGACTAGTAGCTATAGACAACTGATTTATAGCAGTTGAGGTTTACAGTAATCTAGTAAAGTATCTGCAGAACTATGCTGCACTTTCCCTGCTAGCTGTTTGTATCTGTTGTTTGAAATCATCAGTCAAATCAGAGTCCCACTCCTCCCCCCACCTGTTTTCCAACCCTGTTTCCCTCAAAACTCCATTGAACCTTTTTGCCCTGCTCATCAAAACTGTTGGGGGGGGGGGGGTAAGGGAGGGGGCTTTGTAGAAAGAAAAGTGTCACTGTTTTAATTACTGAATAAATAATTTAATGTGAATTTTATTGGGTTTTTTTATGTAGCATTTTCAGTTTGGTCTGTATTTCTCAACAATTAGCTACTGCTTTCTTTTCGTTCTTATGCAACTGAAGAACTTATAAATCTCTTTGTAAATTACAGCATCCTGAGTTTCTACTTTTTTTCATTATACTAATTTTTAGAGCCAAGGGTTTGTCTTCTGTTGAAAACATAAAACAAGTGTTTTAAACTCATTTTCTACTAAAATTGGATGGAGTGAAAGCCTAGCGTCAAAGGGATTTCAAGCAGGGCTCTTGTGAAGGCACTAGTTTTCGATTTCACATACTGTATCAATTGCTTCTTCTACAATGTTGGGGCTTTTTTTGTTTGTTTTTTTAAACATATTTTTAAGTTGCATTAACACTACAGGCTATTTTACAATCAGATCTAGTAGAATCATAACCTGACACTTCTTAGTTTAAGACCTATTTTGATTTTATAATTTTCTGGTATTATTGACAGCCATCAAGTAGGAACTTTCCATGTGAGTTATTTATCTCAAATTGACTTTTTTCTTTTTTTTTTTGCAAAGTTCAGCGATTTCCACTAAGCAGATAACTTTGCCCTTACTAAAACTATTTTACAACTGTTTAATTAAGAAATGTTTGCATGTCTGTGTTCTGGCTCGAGGGCTGAAGGTTTGGTGTTTTGGTCACAGATACATCATTTACTGTTTCAACAGAGGGAGGAGGGGGGACACCTCCAAACTTTGGCCAAGCACTCAGCTTTTGAGAAATTGCCACTTGCATGCAATCAGCAGGGAGCTGTAAAGAATTTGGTTGCAAAATCCTCAGAAGTTCCTGACCATGTGGAATGTACTCTGTTTCAGAGCATCAGGAGATGAGCAGGATTTTCCCCATACATCCTGCTCCTGGCCCTGTTTCTGGGGCCAGACAGCAAGCAGGGTGCTTTTTCTTTGCAAAATCACCATGCTCTTCTCTCTTAGGCCATGAGGAAGGGATAGAGAGAGCTGCCAGTCAGAAACTCAAGGAGAGGAAGGCCAGGAAAGGAGGATACTATGTTCAAAATCTTCCTGCAGGAGAGAATGGGGTTGGGAGCAACTGGGAAAGAACAGTCTCCATGGACAGTGGGCATGAAGATGGGATGTGGGCTGTTGATTTGGACTGCTGAAAAAATAAGCAAATAATGCCTAATGATCATTTGGCTAACACATTAAAGACATAGAGTGGGATGTGACAGACATCAAAAAATGCCAGAATAATGTGAGGACTCTAGAAATTTGGTATAAACTAAATGTCAAGGAAAACTTAGGATAAACATTGCAGGAAATTTCTTTCTCTGAACTGAGCTGTGTACACTGACATTTCATCTGGGAAAAAAGACGTGGGAGCCCTGTTGCTTTATGACAATTACAACCATCCTCAGTGAAGCAAACGTGCTTTAGGAAGCAAGAGTGTGTTAAGCTAGGAGATGAGCTAGCTGAAGTGCTTTTCCTTCTCCCAGTAACTTCTACTGCTCTCACCAGAGTAGGGCTACAGCTGTGTTGCCCCACACCTGGGTTTCCCAGTGTTCACAGAGGTTATTTCTACGTGCTCTCACTGCATCAAGAAATGAGTGTAGGGAAAGTGATGCTCAAGAATTTGTGACTGTAAATGTAACTCAGTGTCATGCAGCTGGCTTTACTGGCCTTAACGCCCATAGAGAATCTCATGGGTTACATCCAGACAAATCTCATTTTGGGTGTTATCTGCAAAATGGATCCTAGCCTGGTGCCTGGGGAAGATGCTTTCCTTGCAGCCAGAATCCAGCAGGGTGACCACAGCAGTGCTCAGCCCACCTGACACAGGGGAGATGCCATGGAAAATGTGAGGAGTGTGGCTGGCATCCTCTGTGCTGGTGAGGGAGGTCGGCATGGCCAGCATCCAGTTGCTGGGACTGGGATTGGCTAGCTGTGGTGGGACAGGGGTGCCATCAGCTGTTCATGGAGACCCCAGGTGGTAGGGCCAGTCGTCCTGGCAGGACCTCAAACTCCGAGGGGTTATGCGGCCTGCGTGATGTGGAAGGCTGGGTGGGGACCAAGACATCTGGTGAGAATTCCTCACAGCTGAGCTGTGCATTGGGCTGGGATGCTGATTAATTTATTTAGCTGATTTCTTTTTTGAGGTTGTTGGAAAGAGGAGGGGGGCTGGATGATGCAGCCTTCCAGTAATCGTCTCTCCTTCTGAATATCACTTTTGCTTTCTTTGAAGACAAGTGAGGAATGATATTTGAAAAAAAAAAAACCCAAACCAAACAACAACACCAGGAACTACACCAATGTCTTTTCCTTGACAATAAATGTGCAGCTGCAATCATTTATCACTATGGGAAAATGAGCAGATAATAAAGTTTTGATGTTGGTCGTTGCATGTACAGAGCTATCACAGGCTTTGAAAATTATTTCTTATGTGAATGCCCATAGTAGCACCAAGGTTCAAAGGGAGATGGTTTGTTTTTCATGCCCATTTAGTAAAACACCAGCTCTAATTTCCTCCTCCCACCAGCAAGCAGAGTCCTACACTGAAAGCCAAATATAGCAACAAAGTTTTCTATATCTGGCCAAAACTAAAAAATCTGTTCCCTTTTAAGAATAACATTCTATTCTTTTCTGATGGAGATGGATAAAGAGAAAATTCAACTTTAAGGAAGCCAGTTGCTCAGTGGGAAACTCCCTAGTCTCTCTCACATGCCCAATATAAGAGGTATGAACTTATTTCTTGGCATCTGTGTAGAAGCCAATGGGGAAAATGCTGTAGAGCCTCGTCAGTAAAGCACTTTTAGGGTGACAGTCTGGATAAATCTTCCCCACTCACTGATGAGCTTTTTCTGCTCTGCTTCATCTGTCTTCTGAGCAACAGAGCCAGTGCTGGGTGGGAACTCTGTGAGTTCCACAATTACCCCTGCTTTTTCTTCACCCTTTTCTTTCTGCTTTACTTTTGTGAAGAACTTAATTCCTTGACTCTGAGGGATAGAATCCTGCTCCACCTGGTAAGTAAGTTCAACAAGGCAGCCTGGAGCAACAGTCTCACCCCATGCTCCCTTCTTCCTTGGTTTTCTCATTGGTGGAGTATGCAGGAAGACAGCCCTATGCTCTTTTCCATGGCTAGACTTTCAAGTTGTGTTGTGCCTACATAGAGTGACCACGGGTGGTGGGGCTGCCCAGTTGCCTGCATGGCTGGAAGAGAAGGGATTTCATACAAATAAACGAGAAATGCTCATGACCAAATGCGTCCTCAGGTAATCATTTGACCTTTTCTGAATTGGGGCTATTGTCAGTTGAAGATGAGCATGTACTACCTGTTTTTAAACTGAAATATGCTTTAGGAGGAGACAACATCCCCTACCCCTCCACTTCTTTCTGATCTTGAGCAGTTTCCTTCACTTCTCTATACCACCTGAGGAAAGATATTCAGCTTTTCCTTCAAAGCATTTATTCCCATTGCAGCCCACCATCCACCTGTAAGCATCTGGTAAGTGTGATGTGAGAGGAAAAAAACAAACACTTTCTCTAAGGTACTGGTTGTCCTTGTTTCAGAAGTGTTGCCTCATTGATTTTCAAAGGCTGAAGGCCTTTGTTGTATACTTTAGGAGTATAAAGTTAGCTTTTCCTCCTTTGATTTTGTTATTGTTGTTGTTGACTTCACTACAAGCAGCCTCGGATCCATGATGCGTTTTAAAACCGATGCAGGGAAGTGTCACCTAGTGAATACATTTGCACTGGATCTGTTTTGTCAGACATGTTACTGATGGAGTTTTAAATAAATACAGGGATGTTTGGAAATATTTTCTGTATGTAAATATGTAAAATATGCAAAACAAAGCTAGCAGCTGTGGGGTGTACTTGTTGCTCACGTGAGGGGACTTTGTGTAATGGTTTTTTTCCATCATCCCCCCTTCTTTCTAAAGCATCTGTGTTTGTTCCAAGATAATCACTTCTCTGTGGTTCCCGCTGGACAAAGAGGGAGGAGGGTGGATGGGCCTATGTGATGTCCAAAAGTCTGCATGAACTTCTGTGGAGAACCTCCAACTGTACAGTGAAACCTGCTTTCCACAGAGCATATGCCCTGAGGGCAGCACATAGTAATCACTTCTTGTTAGAAGTGTGATGGCGCCTGGGGTCTGATTGAACTTGGCCTTTCAAGAATGGGAATACAAGACAACACGTACCACACAGCATTCACGGCCGTCCGTGGGTACTTCATAACGAGCCAGACAAAAGCATTAGTCACAACCCTATGAGTCTTAATTTCCTGAATTCAATCTGTTGCTTAGGAAAGGGTGACAGTTTTGCAGTCTCAAGTCCATTATTTAGCCGGAGAAAGCCCAAGCCTACCTGTGCATGTGATGCTACTGAAGACATTAGGAGAACTGCACTAAGAAGAGTAGGTTACCCAGAACAAGCTCAGTCCATATCACTACTATGCTCTTCAAAATTATTATTTTTTTTCTATATTTTTTTTTAATGGAACAGTGTGCTGCTTTTTAGACATCCTTTCAGAGAAGGTAATTCACCCTTCATACACAGGAAGCCTCTGCCCCACTTTTGCATTCTACAGGATATTTTGTGTGACTTAGCCACCTGTTGTTTTTAATTATTTTTTTCCACCTTTATCCTTGTTCTTGTTTCCCACATCCACTGCTTTAAGGGCAGTCTTCCAAACTCCTGGCTGTCTGGCAGCGCAGATGTCCAGGGACATGGCACAGTGACTCTGTGTCACATAGTTATCATCTGTGGGCACCATGAGTTTGATCTGTCCATAAACTCTGACACTTGGACTTGTGGATGTCAGAAGGTGCAATACAAATACAGGCTCCACTTGTTTATTTGGTGGTTTCAGCCACAGCAAATGAAAGTGCTTGGCAGGAACAACAGCCCTGGGTAAAGGGCAAAGGGGAAGGGGAGTATCATTCAGCAGGATCCCAGGAGACATTCTGGTTCCTTTAGAAAAATCCATATGTACTGTGGCAGGGAAGAAGCTTAAGCATATTCTACAGAGACCTGCTGATCTTACTCTCCTTGCTCCCAGTTAGCCTAGCTGGCCTTTTCGCCCTGCTACCGATGATGTTTCTGTGTGAAAAGGCTTGAAGGGATCTTCATGAGATCTAGTACTGTTAGGAAACTCGTCCCTACCTTACCTGTGTCTTAAAGCAAAAATCTGACACTGTGGGGACAAAATGCTCTGGCAAACTATAGCGTTTTACAATGTCTTAATGCTGTATTCTCTCAGTTTAGAAAGTAATGGGTTTCTTACCACTTGTTTCCTCAACTCTTGTGTGACATGACATCTTCCAGTGTTGGTGTACATTCTCACACCAGTTTTCCCTTGGAGTGACTGCAAATTGCTTCTAGCCTCGATGATGCAGTAAAGTCTTCGAGATTGCTGTTTAAATCTGTGACTTGAAAATAAAATTACTATTTTGTGGCACATATGTGACCTGGTTAATTTTATATTCTTTTCTGTAATGGGGAAATAGTTGCTTTTTGTATGAAGGTAGGTACCAAAAGACCAGAACACCCTCGTTGTTCAGAGAGCCCCAGGCAGGGATGAGACAAGCAGAGACTCAGAGGCAGAAACAACTTGAGAACAGGGCACTGAACTTCTCACTTTCCCCCTCACTGCAACGTAGGTGTGCTGTCCTGAAGAGGCAAGCACAACAAGAGGTGCCATTTCATTCTTAACTCTATATTCCTAGACAGAAAGTAATTTATTTTTATTGCTTTGTATCTATGCTACTTTATAGCATGTGCTGGTCTTATCCGATGTGGACATCAAGTGCTGTTGGCTAGCAATTTACCTGCAATAGCTGACATTCTCCATGAACAAACTCATCATTCGCAATGTGTGCTTGCAGAGCAGCATTTGCAGTGCAGGGGGGTTGGTAAAAAACAGGGAATGACATCAGGATTTTTTCAATTAGAAACATAGAGAAGCTTAGAGGAACACTGAAACTCAGTAGGAGCCTCACGCTTCAAATTTGCCCCTTTGGAAAGTATTCCCTTACAGTATATTGGACTGTATTTCAGTCATTCTTAGAAAATGTTCTCCTTAGTAAAGGAAAAAAGTAGCTGTCATCCCTGACAGATATTGCTGACTATATTTCATGTGGATGTTTGCTGATTTAAAGGGGTCTGAGATGAAGTATAGAGAACCCATATCAACCGGTAAAACCTCCAGTTCTCCCATGCACACTTTAATTCATCATTGCAAGGACTCTTCTGCAAATCTCAAACCTGTTATTTTCTTTATATGAAATCAGCAATCATTATAATTTCATCTCAGCTGGAATATTATTTTTCCTTTTTTTTTTTTTTTTCTCCTTTTGATGGGCCAGATTTAAACCATCTGCAGGCAGATGGAAAGCAAAAGTGGAATTATTGTTTTTACCAAAAAATTTTGCAGCTGTCGGGGTGTGTTTGACACAAGCCTGATGGCTGAAAACAAAGACAGGACACACTGTCCCGGCTGGATATCAGAGAGCATAAGAACTCTTCATGGCCAGCTCTTACTTGAAGAACTTGGGGCTAAATGAGGTAAACAAGATCATTATTGCTTAGCCATACTCAAGGGCTTTTCAGAAAGAATTCTTCACTGAATTATGTACTGCTTTTCCTGGGCCTGAGAGAGACCCTGTTGGTTTCAGCATGAGGAGGGCATCTCTCTAAGTGATAGTCAAAATATATCATATAGATCACTGCTCTGTGACTGACCTACCACATGGCAGTGGCTGCAGCAATTGCTTCTGGTACCTGTCATGATGTATTGCTTTTATAATTCAGTTTAATTTATGGCCCCATCATTAACAACTGCAACCAATGAAAAAGAGCTTAAACCAGAGTTTTCGAGGAGGGACACCAGGAGCTATGACTCAAACCTTCCCAGGGCTGACTATAAGATTACTTCACTGCTTTTGTGTCCGAACACTAGCTGCTCTTTAGTCATACCAACAGTACTTCTTCTCAAAGCAGGCTTTTCTGCAGGAGTTTCATCTGTGTGAAAGCCAGATTCACCACTGGGAACTTGTGCATCTTGGTGCTGGTATTCTTGTTGTTACAGTTCCCTCTGTTTGAACCAATCTAGGCATCTTCAGGAAATGTAAATGAGTTTCCAAAATGGACTAAACTCAAATTTTCTTATGCACTTGTAGGTGACTTTGCCTGTAGAAGTGTGATTTTTCTTTGGCAATGTAAAGTTTACAACAAACAACAAGGCCCTCCTGTTACCATTTTTTTCCATTTAATGGCAGACCTGCTGTGGGTTTGTGTTTTGGGTTTTTTTCTAACTACTTCACTATTAACATCAGCAATGTGGGCTAAGACAGTTAACAATAAAATTTTTGTCCTTTTCATCATGAATTTTGAGAGTGATAATTCTATGAATTCACTGGAAGGTGTACATTTCTGCTCTGAAGTGACAACCATGTATCATTTCTAGCTCCCAGGGCTGACTTTCCCCAAAAAGTATCATCTGTACACATCTGTAGATAGAATGTGCTTGAGCTAAGCTATAACTTAGAGCATAAGACATTAATGAACTGTGAGCTATTATCTATATCAAGTCACCTGAACACTTGCAGTGCACTAGTTTTGAATTGCACTCTTGTTATTCTGTGGTTAGTGAATGTGTTATACAACAGCTCAAACTGAAAGTAATTTTGGAAATAGTTCATCACATACATGGTCTTCTGAAATAGCTCAGAAGACCCAGCTTGACACCAATCTTGGGTCAAGGTAAGACAGGACAATGCTGTTACGGTTGTTATAATTTGGCTAGTTTATGAGGAAGGGGAGGTTCTAAATCCCTAAAGTTCTTTTATTTCACAAAGAAAACCAAGAAATCAGAGATTTATTGGCAATATCATCACAGGGAGCCCAGAAAAGGTACATCACATAAACTGGAGGCCGAATCCTAGTCATATTACTCTCATTAATCCAGTGAGTATAAACCTGTTGGAAAGAGTAATGAGGTTTAGCATTAAGTGCATCAAAACAGACTTTTGCAAAGGGAATATTTTCTCCTGCCTCTACATTGATACACAGTGCTTGGATATGTACATCTGCCTTAGCTGGAGGATATAAGGGGTCATATTCCTACCTATTCCCACGTATGTACTTTGAACAGTTATTTACACCTGCACAAAGTGGGTGTGAAATGTTCCCTTTCCGCACTGGTTATGCTCATTTGCACTCAACACTGATGTCAAGGAGCAGAGAAGTGGCTGAATAGAGGAAAACCATCCCCAGCATCCAGCTGTCCTTGGCTCAACCAGACTCCTCAGGACAATCATGCCATTGCTGTGGGTCGGATCTCTGCCACCTCCCACAGTGAGCAGTGTGAGAGTGAGGTGAAGGAGCCACATCCATCCTACCCACCTCTGCTTCCCAGGCAGCCATGAGGCTGCAAGAGATCTGGTTTCTATGTTGTTTTCTTTGAAGGTCTGGGCAAAGAAGCCAACATTTATTTGTATGTTTATTCCTTTGCTGACATTCCTATCTTTGTAAATGGAAAAGAGAGAGGATACAAAATGCTCTCAAGGAGTTGAGGCAGTCCTGGTCTCTCAGAGCCATTCATTGTCATGTGGTTTTCTGCTGTCTATAGGTTTAAGAGATTAACCCCCATATGGCAGATCCAGTTGCAAGTGCCTCACTATGATCTCTGACCAGGTACACCTGTAGCAATCCCTGTCCTTCCTTGAAAGGAGGAGAATAGGCTCGTATAACAAGAAAACATGAAATAAACTAAGAAAGAAAGAAAGTGGCATAAGAAATGCTAACTTACTGAGAGCTGAACTGAGCTGTGGGACATACTTCCATATTGCTACTCTAGTCATGGTCTCTGAAAACTCAAATGGGAACAAAAAAAAGTTTTTTAGATTATGTATTTTCCCCTTTGCCTACAAGCTGATTTACTAGAGTGAAGCAGACTGTAACACTTTCCCAAAAGTTTAGCAAAACAATTTGTCCACTTTGTTCTTTCTGTCCTGTTATGGAAGGGTTTAATACCAAGACATTATCCAAAAGCAGTACCACCATTGATTCTGGCTGTTTTGTACAAATCGGAGTCTACAACAGGTGTTGCTTTTCTCAGTACACAGCTGAAAATGGTCTGACTTCTTAGCAGCAGTGATATAATGTCTGGAGGAGGGAAACACTTGATTAGAAAACATAGTGTAATGGGTGCTGCTCTGTTTTTGTATGTTTTGGTTTGCTGAATAGACATCATTAAAGGAGGCCTCACTTCTAGGATGGTTATGAATGTTACACTTCGTGATCAGTATATTCCAATATAAAGCAAAGGAGCTTGATTAATGCATTAAAGGTTGGAGTAATAGCATAGACATTTACAGCTGAGCTGAGCACACTACTGACCTAGGTGAAGGAAGACATAAAAGGTTTCACTGTATTTCATCAGACTACTGCTGACAAAGATGAAAACTCAGGTGGGCTATAATCTATTTTTTACTACTAAAACTGCTTTCTCTGTTTTTTGTAGAGATTGATCAGGAGCACTGAAATCAGCTAAGCAAATGCCACTGAGCTGAGTGGGTCTTACCTTTTTTGTGACTCTGTTCCTGAAGTCAAGGAAGTTACTTGGTTTCACAATAACTAATTACAATTGTTCACTTAGTAAGATTTACAAAAGCTGGCTGAGATTCTTAAATAGGAAGAAGCTTAGAGTCATAGTGCAATACCATTACTCGTGTGTTTCCTGTGTTTTGAGCTACAGTTATTACTTAAGTATGTAATTTCTTTACTGAGGGAATCATGTAGTTTTCTAGATTTGAAATTCTACTCCTCCCCCCTGCCTGTTTTTTTATTCTCTGGGGAATTTTTAGAGAAGCTTGCATTTGAATTTAAGTCTTTAAGGGGTGCCATATTTTAGTGTGCTGGATGTGCAATAATAGGTGTGCTTCTGGGAACGGGTGTGACAGCACAAAAATCTCTGCTGTCAGAGTCCTTGACCAAAATCATAGCACAGCTGAAGGTAGATGGTGTTTTGATATTGACTTTGATAAGGTGGCTGTTTTGCTGGGTTTTTTTTCCCCCTTTATCTGGTTTCCCAAACTGCTCATATCTAATAGTGAGGAGCATAGGCATTCAGTTAACCCCTTCAGAAAAAAACATGTAACTTAAGACTTTAAGCTTGTAATAAGGATACATATTTTTTTCTGAGGACAGCATATATCAGTTCCTTGGTTGTGTATTTAGGCTATTAATATAGAGATTGTGCACATAAAAGGAGGTTTATGTCAGTAAACAATATTATTAGTTCCAATATTGAAGTTTTACATTAAGAGCTCTAGTGTGACCAGACGCTCATTCTATGTTAACTGCTGCATGTAAATACAGCTTTTTTATGTTGGAAAAATTACCTTCTGCCTGTAAGTGTAGCTGAGAAGAGCTTGGAGAATGGGGAGGTCCCCCTGCTGTCAGTAGGCAGATGAATGCAGACAGGGATGATATTGTAGAATAGCACATTATATTATCCTGTGAAACAAATGTCTTGTTGATGGGCAACAATGGACAGTGTCAATTACAAAGGCAGGAGATTTAAACAAAATAAGCAAATTGAAATCCTGAGAGAGGATCATTCAGAATTTACCTCTCAGTTTTTGTGTGGATGGTTATAACTGTAACCACGAGGCATGGTCTGTGGTTGTCTTGGATGTTACCATTTACAGGTAATTATTAATAACACTGTTTAATTGCAAGCTAATTTCATCTAAGGCGGCTTATGCTTGAAGATTCTGTGATTTAAATGTGAAATGACCCTATTATTCCTTTATTTAATTTATATTAAGTGAGACTAATTAACATACAAAAGTTAAATCAGCTTTAATTAGAAAACCATCACTGTCACCTCTCTAGTGATTAGAGGCAGGAACATTTTCAGTGGTACTGAACTGTTAGCTTTAAAAGTAGTTGTATGAACCACCACACTGAAAGAAAATTACTTTGAACCAAATATACCTATAGATGTTTTGTCTTCATTTTTTTAAGAGAAAGAGAGATGTAAACTGTAAATCTACCCTTAAAGACTATGTACAGGATCCAATATATATAAACTGCTTTGAAGGCACCTGTAAATGTATTTAGCTTTCGTGGTGTACTGTTACAACAGGTTGCTTTTCTATCCTTAACAGGAAAGTTAAGATTGAGCTAATTTTCCCCAGTTATACAAACAAAGTCTCATTCACAGCAGGGTAAATTTCTCCAGCTGTTTAAGAAGTTGGGAAACAAGCTGGGGGAAGCTGTTGAGCAGAAGGTGAAATGAATAATGATGCAATTTATTATGAAATTGGTCATTCAAGAAAGCCAAGTGCTTTACCTGGACCTGCTTTTCCTGTTTGGTTTGCGTGTGGTTTTTTTTGTTTGTTTGTTTGTTTTAACATGATCATTTTGCTACTGTAGAATAAATATTTGCTGTTATAACCACCTTGATATGCCAATAGAGGCACACAACATGGTTTCAGATGTGTCCTTAAAAAGGAAAGTTTTTACATTGGTTAAGAATGGAGTTCGTGTACAGGAAGAGGAATGTGACAGGAAAAAAGAATGGGAGTTGTATAGCTTTTGAAGCAAGAAAAGAGCTTACTGTACAGGAGAAAGTCTCAAAGCTAGACCCGTAACACCAGGAAGGATAATGTTTGTAAGCAGCCTTTCCACAGCTGTCCACTGGAAACCTCCTAGCTCTGTTGTTAGGGGAAGGCTCCCAGCAGAAGCAGGGCTGAGAACAAAGGCTACAGAAGAGCCTGATGCTGCCATTGGTACAGTCATTTTGGGGCAGTGGATCCCAGACAACATCTCCTCCCGCTAGTGTCCACTGACACGTCAGCCTTTTCTGGTGATGGTTTCACTGAACGTATTCAAATATTCCCCAAGCTACCATTTCTGTGAGCAGCATTGCTTATTACCAATGGGGCTTTCTATCCAAAAATTTTTCTATGCTGGGAAGATTGTATTTGAACCTCTTTTGAATGGCTGCAACGCTATTGGAGAAAGCCAACCGTTATACTTTTAAAAGGACATTACTTTCAATTTTCATTACAAGGCATTCAAAAATGTGTGGTTGTTACCATATCTAGACAAAATGGAGAAGGAAATTCCATGGAAAGTGCAAGCTCTGAAGAACTAGTGGGCAGAAAATGTTAATAGAAAAACCTTACCGAAAGATCAGTTCAGTTACTCCTATGAGACATTCCTTGAAAAGTATTTGAGTATAAACTGTAAGTGTATTCCTATTTTTCAAGGTCACATTTTTTTCAGCTCATCATCTAAACTTGGGGGAAGTGTAGACCTAATAAAAATGGTTGTATTTAGGCACAAGTCTTCAAATCAGGATCTTTGCTCTTAACTGAGGTAGGGTTGATCTGCTGAGCGAACAACCAACCACCCAACCAGAAAAAAAAAAAAACCAACCAAAAAACCTCCCCCCTATCAACACTCATGTTTGTAAATGCTAAATTAAAAGGAGTCCTTTGGATATGGAGCCAAAATTACTTGTATGGCATGTGTGAACATAGATAAATGGTTCTTGCTTGAACCATCTCACTTTGAAATTACAGAATTGCAATACCAAGCACGACCCTTCCTCCAGCTGAGGCTCTGATTGTGCAGCTGCCATTGAGCAGAGCTTCTGGGAACAAATTACCTCAATGCAAGGACTGAAAAAAAATTTTTAAATGGCAAATTTGGCTTTTTTTGACTTTGAACTAAACTACATAGGCAAGTCTTGTCTGTGGAAAAACATTCTGTGCAATTTCAAGCCAGAAAGTTAAATTGTCAAGAGTATTAAAGTCTGTACTCAGACAAGCATCAAAACTGAGTTTGAAAAGTTTTATTTACCCTCACCTAAATGAGATGATTTCACACACTATTGTACTTTTACAGTGGACATGTAGTTCTACTTTAAAATGTTAACAAGAGTGGTGGAAAAGACAAGATAAGGATGCTACAGTGCAGTTGTAAAAGAAATGTAGCAGAGGCCAGAAGCTCATTTCTTTTTATTACAGAGCTAATAGTTTAGGTCAAATCCAATTGCACTGGAGTGAGGGAAAAGATCCCCATTAACCTATGTGCAGCTGGATTAAGCCTTCAACTGGTATGAATGACTTCCTTAATGGATCATATCCTATATCTCATCCTGTATGTTTTTAAGCTTTTTCAGCTGCATTCTGCTTTAAGTAACATTGGTAGTGCTCAGCATTTTGTCTAATCCTTTTTTTCTTAAGCATGGGAGATGTCATGGAGTACGAGAGAGAAGAAATCTATCACCAGTGGATAGAGCTTGAATCACTGCATTGAAAACCTGTTCTCTGAATGCTGGGGGAATTAGATCCTTTTGTGTAAATGTACATAGAACCACTGACTTAAACCCTTCAGACTGTTCATGAAATTCTGGAAATCATAATATCTTCATTCATCTTTAGAAAATCATGTTAAGATTCATGACATGTTTAGAGAAACCAAGGGGTATAACCAAAAAAAAAAAAAGTGCTGATGGACAAAAGGACCTTTTAATTTTTTTATGTATTGTGAATGTGACCTAAAGAAAGTTGCTTTAGCTAAAAGAGACTAGATTTCTTTGTAGGAAAAAAAAAGTCCTTTTCTGACAAAAATAGGTCTATATCCCATTTGTGAATAGTCATTAGTTTTTACAAGTTCCTTCCTCTTTCCATGTTCTAATTGGTGGCCTGTTGGGAGCCCTGAACATAGAGCTGTCAAAGTAACCTCCTTTTTTACTTTCTTGTCACATTCCAATATAATTAAACAGATGACTATAGTAAGAAACACAGTACCAGCTGTTTGAAGCTTAATACTGTTTAAGTATTACCATGCCTTTATTTTAAAGGTACCGAAACATATGGGAATCATAACCCATTTCTCTCTCTCCTTTCTCCTCTAAGCTAGTCTTTTGTATTCAGATGCTAAGCCTGTGTTTGAAGAAATGGGGAAAAGAAGTAATATTTCTGAAATATACTGTAATAACGCCAACTCTTGTGTCTCATTTATGCAACTCCAATTCCCCTTTCTACTCCATGTCTTCACTGACATTATTTCTTTGGGCACAGAAAAGTGACAATAATACAGAAACAGGTTGGTGCAACATTAGTAGCTTAAGACTCAATTAATGGCAATAACAAGATTAATAGCAGTAATAAAGATTTTTTTTTTTTTTTTTTTTTAATGCTCTTTTGCTTGAAAAACTCCTTGAGGAAGTAAGCATACCATTTCTAGATGAGACTACATCACTGCTTAGGCAGCTACTGGAACAAATTTCTCTCCCAGGATTAAAATTTTTTACACTGCAAGTTGCTGTTTTAGGATAGATACTTATTTTTCTCACTTCTATATGTTTTAAAAGAAAAGTTTACATAAAAGACTGGGGAAAAAAAAACAAAAACAAAAAAATAAGAAAGGAGAATACAGCAGTAAGTAATTTAAAGATATATAAAAAAAAATTCAGCCAAATTCACCCTGTGCAATATTACTTAGAAATCTGCAGAGCTATTCCAGGGATTAAACTAACCACAGAGCTTGCATTCTTGATTATACAGAGCTAGCTTTCTGCCAAAGTACTTTAAGACTTTGGCATCTTTAGCTTTCATGTAACAGGGAATCAGGTCCTATAGCTTTATCCCCTCCGCTTGGAGCTCTGTTCAGCAAAATCCCTGGCTTTGCTTTCTGTGTTTCTGGTGGGTGGGAGGAATGTGCAGCAGGAGGAGGCTTGAAGGAAGAGAGAAGCCCAGGATAACAGCAGACTTGGTATTGCAGTATGTAATCAGGTTTCTATGCTGTGCCCATTGTGGGGGCATCTCAGTGTGTCATGGTACTGTAACAAAGGGATGCACTTAGTGCCTGTCAGGTACAAGACTTACTATTCCCCTCGTTCATAGCAATACACTTTCTGATTTGATCTCTTTAAATACTGTATATGTTCACGTACATGCATTCACCAGACAGCAGACTGTCTCTGCATTTGGAACCAAATATCCAGCATTGCCAGTGAAGGTTTTGTGGTGCAGCTTTGTCTGGGTCCCTAGAAAAGCTGCCCCCCTTCCCCAGCTTCGGCAGCAGGGTGGGAATGCCAGTGGCTCAGCTCACTGGGGCTGCTCACGCTGAGAATGCGCAGCAGGTGCAGTAGCTCCATGTCAGCTGGGTGTTCTGCAGGGTCTCTGAAACAGTTCGTGGTTTTGCTTGAACTGGAGATTAAAATCTCATTGAATGAGCTCTGTGTTTTGGTTTCTCTTAAAGGATTGTGAAGCTATGACAGGGATCCTTTTAAATATGGAATGAAAATAAGCATTAAAAACTTCTACTACCCTAGCCAACTGCAGAAGGTAGTGCTCATTTGTTCTCAGAAGTACCTGAATTCAGACTGTGTGATGGGGATTGATTCACATAAACTCTAACTAAGGATGATTGTTTCAACAAATGCTTTATAAGTATTGATAACAAAGCTGAAAGGAAAGAAAAATTTAAGATAACAAAAAATATTTCAGTTAATTTTTTTTTTTGGGGGGGGGGGGAAAATAGTTCATCACGTGTGTCAAATGTTTTCAACAAAGCATTATGAATGGATACTCGGCTGCATAAGAGATGAAGTGCTTTTTTTCTTTTTTCTTTTTTTTTTCTCCTTCCTTTTTTCCTCTCCTCACCTCCTTACTACTTTACGTTTTGAAAATGAATCCTTTCCAACAGACTGATCTTTTTTTGATGTTGAATCAGTGGACAACTGAGCTATTTCACACTTGGGGAGCCAAATTTTGTCTCCTATTGCACATGTTCAAGCCTAAATTTGTGTCTCAGATGTTTCAGAGACAAGATTACCACAGGCACAGGGTGTGGAAATTTACACTGGAGCTTGTGTAGGTATGCTTAGAGAGATAACACTTTCCAGGATGGAAAATCACTTCACCTTCAGTGAACAGTGTTGGAGAAATAAATCAGCTTAAAAAAACCCTAACAGAATTACAGAACAGAAGATGTGGTTTAATTTCCCAAGGGAAATCTGGAGGGAACTTTAAAGTCTCTCTTCTCTTCAATTGCAAGGCCAACCAAGCCTCTGGCATAAATTAGAGAAACTTAAACAGTGCTTGAGTTAGTGTTGTAGATCACCACTGTACTGCTGGCACTTCTTTGCTCTGGCCTGACCCTGTTTTGCCCCTAGAAGATGATGATACAGTGATCTTGGTACCATTTCAGGATGAAAAGTCTGACTTTTGCATCACTGAGATAGAAGTGAGGGAGGATGGGGTTTTAACCATTGTCCAGAGCCAGGGCAGTACAGACTTTCCCAATACAGAGGATATGTGAGCCCTGTGAGATTAAGGTAATTCTCTGAAGATATTTATTTTATATATATATATGCTATTGAACTTTATCTGTGCACTGAATGCCTTTAAAGTGTAGTTTTGCCCAAAGCAGTCTCTGTATTGGTGGTACTGCAGTGAGACCATCTAGACAAGCAGAGCTGTCACTTTATGCTTAGTAGTTGCTCAGGCACAGCCCTAAGCAGGAAAAAACATTCTCTTGAGGTGCTGGGAAGTATGCTGAGGTGACCCTTGTTTTCTCTCTGCATAAACTCTGACTCCAACAAGACAATGTTCAGCAATGGATGAATAGGAGGACTTCAGTGTAAAACTCTTATCTGAATAACAGTGCTTTTGCCAGTTCAGTATTTCTCTCCCCCTTTTTTTTTTTTTTCACCCAAAGCTTCTCTGCTAGGAATAAGATGGTCTCCTACTGAGATGATTATAACCAGTTGTCTGACTCTAAAGTGAGCATACTATATAATATAGCACAAGACATGAGATGCTCTGAGAAAGCTTTTTCTCATCTATCTGCTCTACTATTCCATTTAAAAAGCAAGCAAGCAAAAAACCAAATGTAGCTCCTCCTCCCCAACCATGTTTATCTTGAGAAAGCCATATTGAATGTTGAAGCACTTGAATTCTTTTGAAATCAGTCTTAAAGCTGAGTTGTGGTCACTTTGGTTTGGCTTCTTTTAATTATGCTAAAAGATACACTGTGCATAGAGTCTTGTTATGAAGGATTAAAAATCTAAAGCAAAACACAGATTGCTGAGAGAGGATGGGTTTTTCTTCAAATAGACTAGACTAATGATGATACCAGGGAAGTACAACATTTGATAATCAAGATTTTATTTTATTTCTTTGGGGGTGTGTGTGAGTGTGTGTGATTAAAAAAATAGTTATTCTGAGGATATGGAAATAGTCCAATGAAGGGTAGTACTTGGGAATCTGTAGTATCTGCCCTTTATAAATAAGCAGAATGTATGTTCTTTCTGGTGCTTCCTTGTAAAGTTGTATTCTGACACCTTTTACTGTGAAGTGAAAATCATAACCAGCTATTCAACACTATGAATGCAAGGAGGTGAGATGCCAAGGCAGAAGCATAAGGCCACATGAATGTTGTAAGTACTTTGATTAAGCTGCCCAATGACTCCTTGTGAGGAAGCTTACCAAACAGGACCTTTACATGTGAGAGAGATAAAGCAAGTGCCTTGTGGCATACCTGACCCTGAGAGGAAATAAATTTTTTTCAGCTTGGTACATGATACAGAAATTATTTGTACTTGTTGAATGCTTAGTTGGATTTGAATGGCACAGATTATTTTACAGAAGATACATGGAAATCTAGTAGTTTCCAGGCTGTTTTCATAATGGAAGTTTCTTTTTACCAGTATGAATTGCTTAACATTTCTCTTACTGGAAGATAGCTGCTTTTATGTATGGATGATAAACCATTGAGTTTAGATCATGATGATGCACCTAAAGTGCTAAAACATCCCTGTCTGGAAGGTGATTGCAACATAGCCAGGGTAGCACTGGAGGACCCAACACACATGCTAGCATTACTGGGGGCAGGTGAACAATACAAGTGGGGTTTGGCCTGCATTGAGCTCTGTGGTGTTTAAATAATGGTACCTGAAATAATCTGGTTAGGTTTGGTACCAATGCAGCCTGCAGCTGCACCTGTTTCTTGGTGGCTAACAGTTGTTTTGAGAGTAAAACTTGAACTTCTAACTTTACTTGGAATGTGCTTCAGTCAGAATCCAGAGATTATTCTTTTCTTGTCTCCCTGTCTCTGAATGCTGTCAAAATACTGTTCTGATCTTGATGATACAATCTAGTATGAGGCCATTGTCAGAGTTCTGAAGAGAGGCAGCAACGTAACTCTTCCATTTCAAAGGTATTTTGA
Organism: Actenoides lindsayi; assembly: GCA_025331215.1. Taxonomy (NCBI): domain Eukaryota; kingdom Metazoa; phylum Chordata; class Aves; order Coraciiformes; family Alcedinidae; genus Actenoides; species Actenoides lindsayi. The sequence goes on along the minus strand of WTSP01017984.1, from coordinate 47,605 downwards.
ATTTTCTGTGGGTTTGCATTTGTCCCACAAATGTCTATTTAAAAGACCAGTATGGTTTATTCTCTGTACTTCTTAGCATGAGACTGGCTCATAATACAATATATTTTAACCATGAGAGGAAAGAAAAAGACCAATTCTGCTAAGCCACAAGCATTTTGTACAGAGATATGTTTTGATTCAGCTTCCTTCATCTACACTAGACTATAATTTTCTTTGCTGTAAGCTCTGTAGGACTATGCACAGCATGTGTATATTTTTGGCTAGTTATTTCAAAACAATCCTTAAAGCTTATAGAATGCAACTTTGAATTTTAGTGAGGATGAGAGTAGGAGACAATGACTTGACTTGGAAATAAACATGGTACATGTCCAGTTAATGTTTCTGTTCAAAACATTGGTGATGTCTAAGTTCAGCTCTGGAAACCCATATAGACTTGGGGTGTGTGTGTACTGCTGCTACTTCACTCTTTCACAGAATGATTGATGTTGGAAGAGATCTCTGCGGTCATCTGGTCCAACCTTCCTGCTCAAACAGCATCACCTAGACATGGTTGCCCACAGCTATGTCCAGACAGCTTTTTTTTAATATCTTCAGGGTGGGAGAGTTCACAGACAATACCCTTTCTGGGGAGCCTGTGCCAGTGCTCAGCCACCCTCACAGGAAAAAAGCGTTTCCTAATTCCCATCTTTTTCATAGTTATTGCATGAGGCATCAGTAAGAAGTTTTATCGACTTTAGTGGCATCTATTGGGTGGACAGTAGGAGGGAGACAATCAAGCCCTATTAGCCCAAGGCTGCTGAGGGTGAGTGCTCAACACCTTGAATTACTTACCTTTTTCCTTAGGCTGCTACATGGACAGAGAGCCAGCAGCAGCAGCTTCCTGAATAGTCAAGGCTGTTTTGGCATCCTGTCTCCCTGCTCTTTCCCCACCTGTTTTTCTCTCCTGTTATCAGGAAACAATGCTGACACTTCTACATGTGGATATGATTATCCACCTTGCCCAATCACTGCATAGTTCCAGTGGTTATTATACATTTCCAAAACTTTCCTTAGTCTGAAAACAAATTTGACATAAATCATGTGATGTGAGAGGGATGGTGTGTGTGTTTGACTGCCCTGGTGCATAGAGATTGTCTCTCTTCCTTGTGTTCAGTGTCTTTGTCTCTGTGCAGAAGTGGAGGTGGGGAGGAAAGTGATTTATAATCTAGTTTCACAGGCATTAGTAGTTGGTAGGCTTAGTAGATGGTGGGCTTAAACATTATTAAAATATGTCCACTGTTGCAAAGAAAAGGTAACACCTGTAAGAGTGGGTAACTTAAAAATGTAAAGTCCTTTAAGTTTCTGTGCAACTAGGAAGAGTGAAATGCTCTTAGTGTCAGAGTGGGGCTGGAGGTGGTAAGCAGCTGTGAATCAAGCTTTGATCAGAAGGTAGCTGGCCAAGTTTAGGGGGTTTGTTTGTTTGTTTTGGTTGAGGTTTGTTTGTTTTATTTTTAAAATGTATCCTGTTATGCACTCAAAACACTTCCTTACTTTTAGGGAATCTGTCTGAGATGCCCATTGCAAAGCATGCAGTACATATCCAAAAGCAGCATCAGCAGTTCAAGTCTATGTGAAATATTTTGGCTACTTGCCCATTATTTATTTTTTTTTTTTTTTTGCTCATGTATTTAATAGCTTTCTTAATGTCCTGGCTTTCTGGATTAGCAGAGAGACCTAGCAAATGGAAGCCAAAGAGCTCTGTGTGCATGCTCATGGCTGATAGGCACAAATTAGACGGGCTGTGGGAAAGAAGCCCCCTAATGAACAGCTGTTGTGCCATGTGCATGACCGTGTTGGGGAGGGGGAAGGCAGGTGGTTTTCTGATCAATAATGTTATACTGCTCAGAGCCATCTTGTGGGTACAGTTATGGATTATGTCCCTTTCACATAATATGAATTTATGCCTCTATCCCCATAGGAGGATTGGACTGCAGTGAATTGTACTTGCATAGCTACAGTATAGTTCAAATTATGTGAGTAGACAAGACATAATGAAACAAAAGGGATAGATCCAACGACTGTCAAAATTAACGGCAGGATTCCTGTGGGCTGCTTTCCATTTATTCAAGAGCCACCTAAGAGGGCACTTTACCCTCTAGAAAGAATTTTAAATAATTTTCTATCACTCATGGGCTTATTTTCCCTCCCAGGCTAATGGAGAGGACCTCTATTATTGCTTTGGGGAGGTGGCTCAGACTCTGGTATTGGATGTGAATTCTTTGAGAATGTAATTAGGAAATACATCACTTCAGTATTTTTATTGTAAACATACATCACTGTAATACACCATTGTTATGAAATAAATATCTGATATTCTGGAAATACGGAACAATCACATTTGTTTTAAGAACAGAAGGAAGGTGACTTTTCTTCAAGATCAGAAAAATACACCTTCTGCTGCTGAAAGCGTGCTTTGCATTAAGTTCTAGAGTCAGTGGGTCTAGGCCCACGTATGTGTTAACAAAAGTGTGCGAGACTGTTGGATATATAGCATACGGAGATGGCACCAATTCTGTGAGACTGATTAATGAAGATGGGCACAACTTCTCTTCCCCCCCCCCCCCCCCCCCCCCCCCCCGCCCCAGGCGGCCCTCCCCCCCCCCCCCCGCTCCTCGCTTTTCACACACGCGCGGGGCGAGGTCGACGCTGTGCGCTTTTCTTTGTT